>JAQHUG010000618.1:46871-60079 GCA_028555095.1 Dicrostonyx torquatus
TATTTTACATGGTTTATTTTTTTAATCCTTTTAATCTATGACTGTTTGTACTTTGGCTCTTTAAAGACTATTTTTAAAAAAGATTTACTTTTTTTTAAACTCTTTACACTCTTTTTTTTTTCCAAGCCTGTGTACATTTATCTAACACTGGGATCCGTTTAGAGTTCTTTTATGTTTAAATCCGTCTTTATTGTGTTATCTGTAATTCTTTACTGTCCTAAAGAGCTTTTAAAATGGTAAGCTGCTTGGTTGCAGCTGCTCTGGGTGCTGGCTCCAACTCTCTCCACTTTTAAAACGGTGGAAGCACCACCAGTGTTAGCTCTGGACTTCCAGGCAGGAGCCATGCTCAGCATTCCAACCCCAAGAATGAGAGTGCAGCACATAAACCCTTTTTATCTGAGTAACAGCCATATCTTCCATTCAGAGCACTACACAGCCTGGAAACATCTCTGTTTATGACAGTGGGAATCTACCATGCTCTCCTGCTTGTAGACCAAATATCACTGCCTGACCCAGACAGGGAGCATCGAGCCATGGACATGGTCTCAGCCATTTTCCTCTTAACCTCTAGTGAGCACAAAACACACAGGCCCACACATGCCATTTAAATGCTCTATAGTCAGAGTTTGTGCTGGCAGCTTGGCCTAGGAAGCTGCATTTTAAAACTGCATGACTTTTTTTTTCGCTTTGCCAAAGCAATAAATCTTTTCCCAAAGGTGCCATGCCTCTGTCCACTTCCAGAAAAGAGAGCCCACCCAAGAAAATGCTGCTACCAAACCATGCTTGACTCTGTGGGTTTTTTTTTTAGGTTTTATATGGATTTAGCCCCATTTTGGGTGCCAATTATTTCATCCAATTGCTTGTTAATCCTGGCCACTGAGAACCAAAATAATCACACAGAAACTGTATTAATTAAAACACTGCTTGGCCCATTAGCTCTAATTTTTAATTGGCTAACTCTTACATCTTAATTTAACCATTGAAGCTGGACACCTGAGTCTTAGATGTGATGCACACAACTCATGGATTCAACTAAACTGAACACTTGTATTTCACAAGGCAAAGGTTTCAGTGTAACTCTTTGTAGAGGTGAAGGTTTATATCACTAGTTGTTACAAGTTGTTATAATGGTTAAATGATTGTACTCTGATAAAAATGGATCAGGTCATTCACAAGTTGCTTAAATAGTCATGAGATAATCTTTGTTTCTTGAGGAATATCAAGGATCTGGAGATGGTGGAAGTGGTTGGGATGCAGAGAAGAGCAGTGGATTCACAGTGCTGGACATTTGAGTTGTGGAAAGGATGCCAGTGGATCAGGAATATTGTCCTGCTTTCTATTCCTAAGAAAAACAAATTTATGTCCTTCTTTTCTTTTTTTTAAATTACTTCTTGAATATCCACTGAGAGGTGACCTGTGATTCTCTGGTTTGGAAATTAAGAGAGACCATAATTTATGTCTTTACCTGTGAGCAGTAATTGTGGAGACTGTATGCCATAGGTTTTACAAAATAGTAACAGTGTCCAAAAGTTTACATTAGTATCAGACCACATCCTTAACTTCTTCCATGACTAATTGCCACACCAACTCCAGTGTCGTCTGTGTGACATGACTTACATCATTATGCCAGATGGGAGCTACGTGTCCTACAGGACTAGGCTTCTTGGAGGTCATTGGCAGAAAGCCCGGTATTGGCCACCATTGAGGCATAGACGGGTTTCTCTATTAGCTGGCTATGTGGGATATGGGCTTTGCACAATCTCTTTTATAATAATGATATTCTTTATATCTACAAGACAAGGATTATCTCTTCAGGAACAGCTCTGGGATAGGGAAGCACAGTATGGGAATGTCTAAGACTACAGCAGAACCCTTGTCATACACGGGGTATATGATGAGCAAGGAAATAGATGGGCTAATGTTGGTGGACAAAGAGTGTTATATTATACTTTGAATATTAGGGATAGGTTTGCTAGATCCCGACCCCCATGGTGTCTGCTGCATAAGAAGATACAAAAAAGTATATTTCGGCAGGTGCAGAGAGTTGTCAGGCATATTTGGTTACTAGATGAGATATAGAAAGGGTTAGAAAGAGGAGCTTGAGGAAGGCCATGAAAGTGATAATGAAACAGAAACTTTCTCTTCTTAGATGAGAAGAATCCACTTGTCTGACGTTTACGTTCCCAGAGACAAGAGTTCCTCTTCAAAGGATGTTTTATGTCTAACACCTGTTCCTGATAATATGCTGTTCTTAGAAATCGCTGATGTAACTAAAAGAAGCTTTCATACTGTGCCAACTGATGATACATGACCTTCTGATTTGTTCCTTGTTTGAATACTATATAATGAAAATATAAATTCAGTAAAATTGCAGCAATTCAAAGCACTTTCTTCTGTGTTGTGTCTGCCTGTCTTCACCGACCTCTTGTCTTCCTGACTACCAAGACCCTGCTTCTCCCATTGTCTAAGAGGTTCCACTGAGCCAGTCCATGGAAACTAATGTGCTCAATTTGGACTTAAAACATTATATAGAGTAGCAAAATAGAGATGAATTTGTGGAAATGTTTTAAAATCTATATGCTAAACTTTTGAAGGTCCCTGATTATATTCAGCAGAGAGCAGAGATTTATATACCCTAGTACCCTGCACTGAAGGAGTTTGCAGCTGAGAACTGACCAATCCTTTTTATTCCCAGTCATTCCTGCTAACCTTCCATGTCCTTTAGACGGATCATTGAAATGACCTTCTCCTAGGATTTGTTTTCCAAAATTTTGTAATGTACTCAGAAAATGGGCTTTAGCTATTATTTCAATAATGTGGTGAATTATGTTTGAACATTATAGAAGTAAACACAACAGAAAAATAGAGATAAATTCATGGAAAACCTTTTTTTGTGCCAAACAGCTGTTTTTATTAGATTTTTTTTAAAAATTACCAATCCAAATTCCCACTCCCTCCATCTTCCCATTCCCTCCACACACACTCCCACTGCACCCCCTATAATCCTAACAGATTAGACACTTTCTTTGTGGAAGGTCCAAGGCTCTTCTAGACCTTCATCTAGACTGAGGAAGGTATACATCCAGAGAGACTAGGATCCCAAAAAAGCCAGGCCATGCAGTAGAGACAAATTCCAGTGCCACTGCTAGTGGTCTCTCAGTCTGGCTCAGCCATAATACTGTCAACCACATTCCGAGGGACTAGTTTGGTCTTATGCTTGTTCCTTCCCAATCCAGCTGGAGTTGGTGAGCTGCCATTACCTCAGGTAGACTTTCAGTTTTTGAAGTGAAGAACTTCCTGATATCAACTCTTGAAAACACCAATCTCTTTAACACACCTCTGGAGAATACAGACTTGATACTGATAATATTATTCCAAGATTGAGTAATTGTTTTTCTCATGTGGCACAGCACAGAGGTCATAACTGTACTTTTGTAGAATGTATAATGTCTGATCATTACATCATGAAGAAACCAGCAGAATTTTCTATGAATTTAGTATAAAGTGAATGGAATATTCTGCATTTTACATCAATGGAACATTCTGAAACTTACATTTTGACTTGCTTATTTTTTCAGTCACTTTTGATTTTGTTTTGGGGCAAGTCTGGGATTTCTAGTTTGGAACTAGTGAAGGCAAGAATGTCATAATAGAATAGATCTTGAAATTCATGTTTCATATAAGGTTTGTGACATAAACCCTGGAGAACATAGACAAAAAGCTGTTGGAATCTACTGACAGTGCCTTAGGTGTTTATATTTATTTTCTCTGGTTAGACAATTTGATTTTCAGTTTTACTAAGAAATCTTCAGATGAAAAATCATCTTATTTCTGAAGGTAAACAAAAGAAACAAATGACAGTGTATGTTATGGAATAGTCAAGACTCGAGTTTCACAAACACGGTGAAGTAAGAACTGGTAGCAGTGAAGGAACAGCTACCAGTGGTGCAGCTGTCATGTCCACAGTGACAGCTTTACATATAATGGATTAACCTTCCATTAATGCTCTACGTTTAAATAATATTTTATTTTTATGAGCGTTTTACTTGGATGTGGGTTCATACATCATTTCTGGGCAGTATCCCAGAATGCCAGAAAGGTATAAGATCCTATGGTTCATAGACACTTCGAAAATTTGTGATTAGGTGGTGTGCAGTTGGTGTTTAGGATTATGGAGCAATGACAATGGTTGATCAGCAGCAGACCTCATGGCACTAGACTCCCCAGGTCTCAACTGTGATTCATGTAACTCAGACATTCAAACAAATTGAACACTTATGAGGTATCAAAAGGTTTCACAATTTCATCATGACTTAAACTTGCATTTTTGATTTTTGATTCAAAAATAAGGAGTTATGAAGTTTTCAACATTTTTGTATAAATGGGAGAAAATGGTAAATTAGACTGTAGTGAATCTTGTCTGTGTGCACACAGGTCTTCACCAGAGCGATGTACATTTCCTTGATGGGAATGAGCTACATGACTCAGGTGCAGATTCTGAAAGTTAAAACTTGAATTTGGAGTTTGTGATTAAGAAGGGACTGGAGTTGTTGGAAGTGGTGGGAAGAGAGAAAGCTGCAGTATAACTGTCTGGCTTGACACGGTAGTGCTGATCATGACAGTGGTGCTTGGAAATCTAATTATTAAAAACATTAAAAAATAAATTTAAAAATTAAAAAATAAAATATGTTCTCACAGGAATTATTTTATACCCTGAAGAGACTCTTCTACCTCCAACAGGACAATCTCCATTTGAGACAGAAACCTACTGACACTGTGAGAAATTTGTATATATGAATTCACGGAGACTGCCATTGTATGTACTATTTCACTTGCCTCAGCCATTTGGAGTCCAAGTGGTGATATCTGAAGTGGACGTCAACTCTATCATTAATCCAGAAGATAATGTCAGTTGATAACTGCTAACAAAGCAAAAAATGATTTCCTCTAATGCAGCCTGACTGGGTATATAAAGAGCACTTAAATCGGTCCCAACATAGCAACAGATGGCCAAAACAAAACCAATTCACTGCTATTTTGTAGGGGTTTTTGTCTCATAATTTTTGGCTGTATGTTTTTCTTAGCTTTTATATATTTTTAAAAATTCATCATGATTTACAATTTTGTGTTTTTATGAGATTGTTGTGTGTGAGAATATGTGTGTCTGAATCTATGTGAGTTTCTAGTGCTTTCTCCTTGGTTACATTCCCCTTTGGTTTCTTATTATATTTGTAGTTTTTTAGATCTTATTTTCTTTTATTATTATTACTATTACTACTATTTAATTTTTAGATGCCTGTTTGCTTTGTAATAATAGAGATAAAATCAGAATTTGGATTTGAGTTGTTGAGAAATTGGCAGGCATTCAGAGGATGTGGGTGGCGGAACTCTAATCAGAATATGTTGTATGAATATATATTTTGTTGTGTGAATACATATATAAATACATATATATGATAAACATATGAGTGTTAGATCTGATGTCCATGACCCAGGTAATCTGGAATAGTGTATTGGATGGAAAAGAAATTGTAAGAAGAATATTGAGAGAATCCTCTGCTGGAATTGAATACCTGAGTTAATGGTAGGATGATAACTCATATTCTACTTACATGGCTGTTTAAGAGAAATTTAATTAGTTTCAAAATTCATTATTTTAAATCATATATATTTTCCACCAGTGTTAGAAATTTGACATTCCCCATTCAGGGATATAGGGTAGACAGAGTTACATATTTGGTGAGAATCTGGTTCAAATCAATTTTGTGACAATGGCCATAGTGATGGACAGTTTGCTGTAAATAGAGGACATGACCTGAGGGCTCTATATTGTCTGAGGTTTGCCATAATCTAGGAACTAAGCATCAGTAACTATCCATAAGCTATTGTGTTTAATGGTATACAAAAGTAATGCTTAGTATTAAATTTTTATATTTTTGGGTAAACACCTCAGGTGAAACACAAAAAGCCTGTTGACCCAATGACATGTTGTAAATATTAGGAGTTAGTGTGAGGTAATTTCATCAATAAGTACCTGCACATTGTAGGAATATTTTTGAGTATTATGTCAATTAATTTACTTCTCCCGTACCTTTATCACATTCTTATTTTCTACAAGGGGCAGCACCCATGGTTTACAAAAATCTTCTAGAAGAAACAATTGAGTTCAATGGGAGAGGTTGTGGTTGATGCCATCTGCTTGTTGCTGGTGCTGAACCTGACCAAGCAAAGCCATAGGAGCAAGCAGGGAGCCCTCTGCATGAGGTCCTGCTCTCAGTTTGCTGTCTGGATTAAATCTTTGCCTTGACTTTCCACAAGTGCTGTAATCACTGTTATGTAAACCAAATAAACCCTTCCCAAGCTGCATTTGGTTATGGTGTTTAATCACAGTAATAGTAACCGAAATGAACACAAGATCCATATTTAGAAGAGGATATTAGTACAAGTATCTGGTTACACAGTGAAATGTAACATGGATGGGATACAGCATTAATTAGCTCAAAACTGATCATCAATGAATGTGTGTGTTTGCATGTGTGCATGCGTGCAGTGTGTGTGTGTGTGTGTGTGTGTGTGTGTTTTATCTTTAGTTCAGAAAGAACAATGCTATCTTTATTTCTCATCTTTGGTTATAAAATTTATGTTAACACGTAATGTAATTAATAAAATTGAATTCCTCACTAACTATTGTGGTTTTGTTTGATTGCCATTGCTACAATTACTGAAAGGCAGTGAATGTTTTGAGTTTTATTTTTCTTGATATCAACTCAGCTATCAAAGCTTGGACTTTTTTTTCAGAAAAATGTGTTCCAAATGAATACCACTTTTATTATTAAACTACATATGAGTTTACAAAGATAAGTTTTAGAAAGGAAAGAACTAGTGAAATGATAAAGACATACTGTATACATGTGTGAATGTTCAGATTATATATATGCTTGTATATATCTATATTTATCTAAAAATATATGGAAAACTGTCAACATTCCTTAAATGTGTCTATTAGTAGAAATTGTTACATAAGGGAAATAATGTACTTTATACATCTATTAGACAGGGTTACAGGTTAATATAAAAACTATAGGTTAAAATGGCCAAACATATCCTCACTAGCCAGAGAGAGTGAGTGACCGATCCCACCAGTGGAATTGTACATCTCCCTGTATTCTGTCCTTTTCCTCAGGCCTACACTACCCAGGCCATTACAGGCCCACTTGTTCATGGTCTCTTTTGCTTGAAGAAACAGTGGTAGCCATGTGCTCGCTCTCTTGCTACCAGGTCCCACTTCTGGCTGCTAGACTCTCTTCTTGGTTGAGCTGAAGGCTGTTGTCTAGGAAAGTAATTTGCAAGTTTTTCCCCTTAAATAAATAACCCTTTTATTAATCATAATTACAAACTGGTATGGGATTGTTTTGTGACTTATGCCTTCATATGGAACCCAATGTTTGGTTTTAGAATTCCCCAGACTCCTCTGCCTGCCACCAGCTCAGAGTGCGCCCGGCTTGGCACAAGCCCTCCCTCAGCCGGCTACAGCATGGAGCCAGCATTTCAATAAAGAATCTCACGTAGTGACTTTTCTTGCTACGGATCAGTCACAATTCTTTATGTTTCCTCTTTACTTGCCTCAGATTGGCTTCAAGTCCCCACATACCCTACTAATTGCCTCCTGCCAATGCACATCTTAGAAATCTGGATGAGATGCATGCTTCCCTGGTCTGAGCCAGATCTTCCACGGCTTGCTAACACTTTGTTTGAATTTGCCTATTCCACTGCTCTAAAGACATCTGCAGAGCACACAGTCCNAAGACATCTGCAGAGCACACAGTCCGTGACTTATCTTTCAGCATTTTGCTCTAAAATCAGATTTCAGACCAGCCATGTAAATCCACGTGCACCACAATGCCCTGCTGGGTTAGTTTTGTAGGTGGCCCCTGACACCTACTGGCAGGTAACGGTTATTGCACCTAATTCAGCTAATTAAACCACTGGTAAGATTTAATATACTAAATATAGATCATATGTTGCTAATTTAAAAGGGTAATATGTTAGACAACCTTTCTGTCAAAGGTTTCAATAGCCTCTTTACCTACACCATGTTCGAGGTTTTACAAGACTTATTTGATGCTCCTTTTTCATCACTATATCTGATTCTGTGGAGTAGTCTTGTCCTCAATATGTTTTTCTTAAATATATGATTTGACAATAGGGCCAAGAATGAGGCATTTTTAGAAGTTTTATTCTTTTCAGACTGAAACCACACTTCTCAAGAAAGAGGTTGGAAATCTGAAGACGCATACAACCAATTTAACTAATAAATCTCGGTCAACTGAGATACTTTTGGAAATGGTACCAACTAACAATAATTTATTTAAAGGAAGATTTAGCACTCTGGAGAAGGAAACATCTGATTCGGCACATAAAACCCAATCAATGGCAGTGGGTTCTGATACAATCATTTTCAGAGAATTCACACTGTTGAATGTATTAATAGGACTCTGTCAAAGGAGTATGACAGATTGATAGAAAGTCTCTCCAGGATGGTAATATGCACGTTATAAAGATTACGTCCAAGGATGAGACATTATCTCTACTGGACAGATATCATACCTTGGAATCCTCAATGAGGGCATTAGAGCAGATCACTATACAGGAGATCCAGACATTGCAAAAGGCAGTGGTAAACAGAATTGAAAAAGTTGAGGAAATTATCAAATTTGATGACCAGGAACAAAAGGTACAAAGGCAAGATTTAACCTTGTCAGTATATAAAAGTCTCTGGTATAGTTTTCCCAGAGTTCTTCCTGCCTTTCCAGTAATAACAACAGAAAAAGTATCTGACCCCAAGCACCTTAAGGTTGTTAAAGAACATACATGGGAGCCCATATGTATGGCTGATGTAAAGGAAATTAAACAAGCAATTGTAGCTTATGTTCATCCTTTGTTAGGGAAATGGTCAAAACCTGGGCTTTCAATACAAAGCACTGCCTTGAAATTGGGCTCAATTAATCTCAGCAGTCCTAGAAAATGGACAGCAATTACTTTGGATGTGCTTTTTTAAAAGGATGTGAGAATTTTAGAGCAACAAGAAAAAGAAAGAAGGACTTGAGATTTTCCTAGATCAAATTCTAGGTGAAGGACTTTACTCTGATCCTCAGGATCAAGCTCTTTATGATGGCCACACCTTGTCCCTATGTAGCACAGCAGATTGAAAAGCTTGAGACAGGATTCAGTAACTAAGAAAGAAATTTGAATCATATCTTATGATTAACCAGGGTCAGAGAGAAACTTTTAGTGACTTTTGGCAAAGACTAACTAGGGCTGTACAAATAGGGCTAACTGACCCAGCAGCTAGATGTATAATATTTGAATATTTGGCTTATGAGGATGCCAACATTGAGTGCAAACGGATCCTTGGGCCTTTAAAGATCAGATCAGCACCCCTGGATGAATGGGTCTTGCATACAATGAATGTTGAGACACTTGACTATGGTACTGAATTGTGGGTAGGAGAAACAATTTTCAATGGTAAGAGAAGATATTAAAATACCAGATGTTTTTATTGTGGTAGAATGGGACATCTGAAGACATTATAGACAAGGGATTCTGAAGAATAATGCCTCTTCTGGGAATGGCAGAAATAGGAAGACTATGCCTTCAGGTATATGTAGGAGATGTGGCAAAGGCAGACGTTGGATAAATGAATGTTGGTCAATGAAAGATATACAAGGCAACCTGATACCATCAGGAAACACTGTGGAGGGCCTCTCACAGGCCCCCATGATTAATGTGGTCCAGTCACTCCCAGTTACTATGGAGAATGTGTCTCGCCAGGAAAATTAAAAATGCAATACCTGCTGAAAAAAGCAATATTGATCTGAATAACGGGTTAAATGTGGAGGATGAGTCAAAAACTCCAGTAGGACAGAGGAAACATATTTTTTGGCAGACATCCATAAATGATTAAAGACCAAAGCTAAGAGTTTGTATGAATGGCACTTTTATTGAAGGTTTATTAAACACAAGTGAGGATGTAAGTATTTACTCCAGAATTTTGGCATCAGAATTGGCCTCTTCAAGAGGTAAATATTCAGTTCCTGGAAACTAGAACCCTATCTTGGGTAAAACAAAACACGAGATGGGTCGAATACATGGGGCCAGGAGGGCAAATAGGAATACTAAGGTCATATATAGTCAATAGTGCAGTGAATTTCTGCAGTCATGACATATTGAAACAATGGAATACGCAGATTAACATTCCTCCACCCCTAAAACTTATATTTCTGAGAAAAATGTAAGAAGATATTATACATGATGGACACCAGCAGTTCGGGCTGTACAAGAACACAAAGCAATTGATAAACCTTGAGAGATACCAACAGCCCTACCTTTAAAATGGTTAACTGAGAAACCAATATGTGTTAAACAGTGGCCTCTAGCCTGAGAAAATGTTTCAGGCTTTAGAACAGCTGGTACAAGAACAACCAGATGCTCAACATACAGAAGAATCTACCAGCCATTGGAATTCTCCTGTATTTGTTGTTAAAAAGAAATCTGGAAAATGGAGAATGGTGACAGATCTTAGAGCTATCAAAAAAGGTTATTCAACCTATGGGCCCTCTAAAATCTGGAATTCCTCTGCCTTCTGTGTTACCAAGGAGATGGCCTCTCATAGTTATTGTGTTAAAGAATTGTTTCTTCACTATACCTATACAAGAAAAGGATAGAGAAAAGTTTGCCTTCACAGTGACTGCTTATAATAATTCTCAGCCTACTACAAGATATCAACGGAACATCCTCCCATAGGGAATGCTCAAGAGCCCCACCCTTTGCCAATACTTTGTAAGCCAGCCATTGGAAATAATATGTAAGCAATTTTCTAAGTCAATAATCTAGCATTACATGGATGACATTTTATTATTTGATTCAATTATAGATACTTTATAAAGGATGTTTGAAGAAGTAAAGAAAATCTTGCCTAAATGGGGATTACAAATTGCTCCTGAAAAGATTCAAACAGGAGATTCTCTTAATTACACAGGTTACAGAATAGGTTTACAGAAAATTAGAACACAAAGGTCTCAAATTTGTAGAGACAGGTTGTAGACTATTAATGACTTTCAAAAAGTATTAGGAGACATTTCCAGTATACAACTGGCTGTTGAGATAACACCTGATCTAATAATTCATTTAAACAAAACCTTAAATGACAATAAAGACTTGAACAGCCGGGCGGTGGTGATGCACACCTTTAATCCCAGCACTCGGGAGGCAGAGGAAGGCAGATCTCTGTGAGTTCAAGACCAGCCTGGTCAACAAGAGGTAGTTACAGAGCAGGCTCCAAAGCCACAGAGAAACCCTGTCTCGAAAAACCAAAAAAAAAAAAAGAAGAGAAAAGAAAAGGAATTGATGATTGTTGAGGAGAAATTACAGGAGGCACATGTGGACAGGGGAACCCAAAACTTAATTGTATTTTAGTCTTATTGCCGTCTAGAATTTCTCCTAAAGGAATTTTAATGCAGAAGTGTGATATATTAGAATGGATCTTTTTACCACATAAACTAAGTAAAAAATTAAAAATTTATGGGAAAAACTCTCTAAATTAATTATAAAATGTAAATTGAGACTTTGCCAATTAGCAGGTATAGACTCAGCAAAAATTATAGTGCCTTTTACTGCTGATAAAAATAAAAAAGTTATGGGCAGACAATGAACCCTGGCAAAGGGCTTGTGCTAATTATTTGGGAGAAATTAAATAGCAATTATCCAAAAAGCTATTGACATAACCTTATAAAGAGATCTTCTTGGATTCTTCCTTGAATTGTACATGATGTACCAATAACTGGAGCCCATATATTATATACTGATGCAAATAAAACAGTGAAGGCAGGTTACAGATCAGAAGAATTAAGTAAGGCAGAACAAAGCCCTTATAATTATGTCCAGAAAGCAGACTTATATGCTATTCTTACAGTACTGAGGGATTTTTAAGAACCTCTCAATACAGTTACTGATTCACAATATGCAGAAAGATTTGTCTTGCATACTGAAACTGCTGAATTTATACCAGATGATACATAATTGACTTCTTTATTTATCAAGGTGCAAGATATGATCAGGCATAGGATTTGTCCTATATACATAACACACATCCGATCCCATACTGGTCTGCCCAGGTACTCTAGCCCAAGATAGTGCAGAAATTGATCAATTATTGATTTGAAGTGTGTTGCATGCCTCTGAATTTCATAAAAAACATTATGTCAATAGCAAGGGTTTAAGGAAAGGGTTTTCTATTACATGGCAACAAGCTAAGGAGCTTATAAAGAGGTGCCCTACTTGCACTTTATATAATTAAACACCATTGCCTGCAGAGAGTACCCAAAGGGTACTCATAGGAATGAATTCTGGCAGATGGATGTGTTCTGCTTAATGGAATTGCACATATTCAGGTTTCCAATGGGCAATTGTTTTGAACTCATAAAAGGGTGATTCAGCAATCACATGTTTATTCGAACTTATAGCAATCATGTGCATACCTGCACAAGTAAAGACAGACAATGGTCTAGCATATGTATCTAAGAAAATGAAACGGGTCTTTTGCCTATTATAATATAAAGAACATTACAGGTATACCAAATAATCCTAGAGGTCAGGCAGTTATAGAAAGGTCAAATCATACTATAAATGATATGCTGAATAAACAGAAAGGGATGTAAAATTCCCCCAGAAATAGATCACATAATGATTTATTAAACTTGAATTTACTTAATGCTAATGAGAAAGGAAAAACAGCAGCAGAGAAGCATTGGATAATGGAAAAAACTCCTGAATTGAATCAACCAGTATAATTCAAGGTTGTGTTGGCCTCACAATGGAAACCAGTTGTACTATGGTGGGGAAGGGGTTTCAGCCTTGTTTTCACAGAAGAAGAAAAATTATAAATACCATCAAAATTGATAAAGATTTTATTTGAAAAGGAGAAACCTCTTGAAAAAGAGAAATGATATCACATCCGCAACGGTGACAATCATACAGGTGGTAAGCAAAGCTCATAAGGGTAAGGGCAGGGTTCTGTTCTTATCTTTGCAGGAAAATGAACAACATCAAAAATTCAAGAGATCCTGAATGTTTGAATACTGATAGAATGAATAATAACTATCCACCAAAGATTATCTGTAAAATGGAATATGTGTTATATAAAAAGATAC
>JAQHUG010000618.1:68500-85660 GCA_028555095.1 Dicrostonyx torquatus
TAAATAGTACGTGTGCACATAATTTTGTCTATAGTAATTCTCAGCAGATCTTTGAAAGCATATTAAATAAATGAAAGCAAAATAATTTAGAATTAAGAAATAAGGAATTTCAAAATCAGCAGGAACTAAACAGAATTAGTTCTAAATTAGGACATTAATATATTTTATATTAATTACATTATTCCTTGGCTGAAAAACTTCTTTTGACAAATATTGACCTCAGAACTCATTAAGATATGACGGTTCTAGAAGGCAAACATCCATAACTTTGGCCTCTAATCTGTTCTTTGTCTAGTTTTACTAATTTGTTTTTCATGTCCTATTTAAATACACTTAGTTATTCATCACAAAAAGGAGAGAAAAGGGACGCAAAACAAGCTTTAGATGATTGATCATGTACCAACAAGAACAAAGAACAATTGATTAGTAGCCATGCACTAGTCTATTTCATGCTTTAAATTAATGTTTTCTAAAACTTTTCTTTAAATTTATCATAACACTTTTCTTTAAACTTTATGAACTAATAGATTTATTTGATCCTTTTTTTTTGAAAAAGTTAGAGATGTGGTATGTCAAAAAAAAAAAAACCCTTGCTGGGTAGAGGTTATGAAATCTCCAAAAGTGAAGAATTATTTGACTGTAAATCAGATCACACATCATTTCTATTCATGAAATACTCTGCTAAAAAGACTTTCTGTTTTCTTCGATAAGTGGTGCTATTACCAAAATATCTCATTTGCTCTCTCAACTGAACTCCTAGATCCTAAACTTAGTATGTGACTACACACCCTAGATTAGCTGTAGAGGAAAATATGAAAGGAGCCCTGATACATGGGGGCTTGTGAGGAGCAAAAGAGTTGGTAATAACAATGACCATATGATCTAATCTAGAAAATTTCATTTCAAAGGTCCTTAATTGAAAATTAAGAGGAAAATACACACAGATATGTAGAACTTAGAGTGAAAAGGGTAAAATAACAGTAAGCTTATATGAAAAAGTTATAAAGAACTAAACTATTGGCTATTGACATAAAAGTGTCCCAACATTATTCATTCAGGATATAAATGTACATAGATAATTTAAACCAAGATTCCCCTTATGGGCTGATAATGATTCTTCCAAGAGGCAAAGACCATCAAACAAGTCTTCTAATTACAAACAGGAGAAACTTGTATATGTCTAGGGATGTCCATTAGATTCCTCCAAACATGATAGACTACTTACATTGTTCCCGGATATCTCCCTTGATTATTGTAAATCCCTAATGTAAAGGACACCATGCACTGCAGACACAGGGTTCATTTAACTCAGATTTGGGACAGTTCTGAATTCCACCTACATATGATCAAGTTTCAAGTTATCAGAAAACACTATGTAGCTTTCGAAAGAAGGGACACAAATAAGATTACTATACAGAAAACATCTTTCTGAATCACATTAACAGCTAACCTGACAATATATTCCTATGGGTTTAATAGTGTAACTTACATGAGAGCATTAATCAACAGCTGTTGGAACACATATTGTCTGATTAGATGTCACAGTCTGATATGGCTTGGGATCTAATCTCAAAATCTCAGCAACATGGAGCCCTCTAAATTAGGACACCAATAAATTTTTTTTATTAAATAAACCTTTCCTTGGCTGAATGTCTTCTTTTGTACAAATATTGACCTCAGAACTCATTCACATGGAAAAGTTACAGAAAGTAAACATCTTTGTCTTTGGTCTCATTCTCTGTTCTTTGCTTAGTTTTATTAATAAGATGTTCATGTTCTGATTAAAACCTCTTAGTCATTCACCATAATAAAAGAAAGAAAGAAAAAGAAAAAAACAAGTTTCATAAAATGATTGTCCAGAAAGGAAAAAAAATGAACCATTGGTCAGTACAAATGCACTACTTATTACTGTGCCTTAAAATAATATTTGCTAAACCCTGTCAGTAAATTTTTCATAGCACTTTTCTTAATTCTCTATGAACCATTAGATTTATCCAGCCTCCATTTCCAGAGTAAAGTTAGAAATGAGGCATATTAAGAAACGCTTGACATATAGAGATAATAGAATCTCATTCAAAAGTTAAGAACACTTTGACCATAAAACTAGTCACACACAATCCCTACATATTTTCTGCTCTATAGACTTCTATTAATACCAGCACTCGGGAGGCAGAGCAGGCAGATCTCTGTGAGTTCGAGACCAGCCTGGTCTACAAGAGCTAGTTCCAGGACAGGTTCCAAAGCCACAGGTAAACCCTGTCTCAAAAAACCAAAAAAAAAAAAAGACTTCTTGTTCTTTTGGGCAATGGATGCTCTTTGTATAGAATTCAGATAAACTGAATTTTTCTATCATTCTTAATAAATACTTAATAATAATATTCAATTATAACAGACTTGAAAAGAGCAGAAACAGGAGGAGTCGCCTGATGAGAACAGACAACATCCTCAGTGTAAAGGAAATCGAGAATCACATTGTAAAAACTTAGGAAAGGACAAATTTCAACTGTTGCACAGAAAAATCAATATATTTTTCTGATTTTTGCTTTCTTGAATTTTGTAAGTAGTGTGATCACAACTGTTGTGTTGTGACAAAATTAAATTTTACATAATTCTAATTTTACAAATGGATGAAAAAATCAATTCTCTTCACCAATATCCATTTCTTAGTTTTTCTTTGAATAAAGAACAATAAGACATACAGCTGTACACCTGAATTCTGGTAACATTCAGCTATATTAGAGGAATACTCATAATGATCCAACTCCTGTGTGTGAACATAAGATGTTATTCCCAGCTGCAGGTATCCTTTTTCTTATTTTTTACTGAAACAGATGTCAGCTGCCTACAAGAACTTTTGTTACTAAGTAGAAATGGTCAAAGCCCACAATGCCTTATGGGGCAATTTAGTCATTCACCATGCCTAGGCAAGGAAAAACAAAATGTTTGTTTATATGTCACTACATCATGGAGTTTCTATCACTGTAATTCTGTAGAAAAATTTGAGATATGGAATGGTGATTTCTTCTGCACTTATAACTATTCACTATGGCTTTAGCTATTAGGGTTCCTCTGTGTTTCTACAGATGTGATGAGAGAGCCAGAAAGCAGGTCTTCATGGGTAACACAGAATACTTAAAATTGAATTTGACGTTGTCCATGATGAATTCTATAACTGGAACCATATATATTCTCCATCTCCAATTGATTTCTTATGCTATTTCATACACTTGGACTAGACTCTCAAATGAGCTGAGATGTCTAGACTCCTCTATGTGTGTTCACCATACTCTGGGATCTCAGTTGGGCCCCACATCCACATACAATATCCTAAGAACTGAAATCAGTCTTCATGGTTTCACTCAATTGAAGGAGTCCACCTCTACAGTACTAAGTTATCCAGGTCTACACAAGCTCTACATCCCTGGCGTACAAAGAAAGCTCACATGGGTTTGGTATATGCAATGTTTTATATACACTGAAAGATTCAGACTGTTTTATCTTTCAGATCTTTTCCAGTTTTTAAATTATCAAAGAGCTCATTTTATAAGCAAAACATATAAGAGGGGCAATGGGACAGGTGTGTAACATGTTCCTTACACGCTGGTTGGGTCTCTGAGAAGAAAGGAATCATTTATTTCTGTTACACTAAGTAGTTCAGAATTTGTTAGATGGTAGAAGGAAAAATGGAGGTCAATACTCTTTTCCTCAGAATTTTCCAATATTCTTGGACAAAAGACAATTCTCATTATCCTCTTATTGTTGAAACCATTTCTTGGAGGCTACTAAGGCTGGAGAAAGCAAATGGCAAAGTCACTACTATATTTCAGTCCTTCCAGTACTCATATCCTTTACAGTAAGGTCTAAGCTTTCCTTCTGTCTATCTAATACAATTAAGGAGAATGGTTCCCTACTTCCACATTCTGGCATAAATTATCTACAAATTGATGCCTCATAAATGGAAAATTCTATGGAATTGTATTCCTAGTACTAAATCATTTTAACACATCCTCAATTTCATATATGTTCTAGGGATTTGTGTGTCTTATTGTAATGTGAACTGGGAAAATGAATAGCTATAGGATTATTGATTATTTTTAAAATAGTAACCCTAAGATCTCATGTAAGTTAGTTTGGAAGCCATAAATGACAGTCTGAAAACAACTGGAAAGAAAGATAATGGAAAGAACCTTAAGCATATTGTACAATGTTTCTCTGTAGGTGAAGATACTCTCATGTAGGCAACCACACACAAAGGTGACTTTGCATTCTGCAGGATATGATACATTACATTGATTTATATCATTCTTTTTCATATGTACATATATATATAATTTTTAATCCTTTGTTAGTATTTATCTTGTGTTCATTTTATTTCTTTCAAGATGCTCATATTAGTGCCAAATAATCTGCACTTCACCTGGGCCTTATGACATCTCATTTCCTTCATTGTAACAATGAGGGTCTTTGAGACTAAGACATTGGTTATGATCATTAGAGCATGCATCAAGCGTTGTCATTGCATCTTTTGATTTTAAATCCTGACATATTTTGTTCCAGTACTTTCTGTTTACAGAATGTGGTAAAAGGGGATGGTATAGGTTTGGCATGATCTATATTAGAATCAACTATTAGAGCACATTACAGAAAACACAAACTAAGGAGATGGCCAGTGTCCTGGCCTTGACATGTGACAGTGTTTATCTGTGCTATCATCACAAGTTTGCCACACCAGGTAGAGTCCAGAGCAGTGATGAGACACAGTATAAATACAGAAGCCTGAGGGGCCCTGCAGTGCCTGATTCTCCAGATTACCAGGTTCTTCTTCTGTATCCCAAGTCATCACCATGAAGCTGAGTCTTCTGCATTTGATTTTGGCACTCTTCATTGTTTGCAATGGTGAGCAACTAAATACAAGAGTCTTTTCTATTTCAGAATCCTGTATGTATTTGATTCCATTGCTTCGTGTTGTCACTAAAACTTTCTTCAATGTGAGAAATTTACCCAGAAACAAGATTTTTTTTATAGTAAGTATTTTTTAAGATTTTAACAGCTAAACCTAAATGGGAGAATGTACATCCCTCCCTGCCCCGTGTGTGTGTGTGTGTGTGTGTGTGTGTGTGTGTGTGCGAGAGAGAGAGAGAGAGAGAGAGGAGAGAGAGAGAGAAGAGAGAGAGAGAGAGCGAGAGAGAGCGAGCGACAGTGTGTGCATGTTTGTTCTTTTGGGAACATTTATATATAAGTATGTGTTCGTTTTGGTTTTCAAATACATCATTCTTTTTTTAGTCTATATTCTGATTAGACATCATCATCATTTGTAGTTAGATTAGCTTCACCAAATAAAATTAAAATGTTAGTTGACATGTTTCTCCATTTGTTTTCAAGACTGATTTGCCATTAAAAAGTGTAATTTTATGTTTAAGATATGGTTGTGTTTTTTTAGAAACATTTGTTAAACTATGTTCATAGTAGCATTATTTGTAATAGCCAGAACCTGGAAACAACTTATATGCCCCTCAACTGAAGAACTGAAAAAGATAGTGAGGCAATCTACACATTAGAGTACTACTCAGTGGTATAAAACAATGACATCTTGAATTTTACATGCAAATGGATGGAAGTAGAAAACACTTCCCTGACTGAGATAACCGAGAGCCATGTAGTGTCTGCCCTTTTTCCATGTGCCAAATGGGCATCTTTGGGTAGTAGAAAGAGTAACAAGCTTGGGCACAGTACTGATATGGCAAAATGCATAATGAAAGCAAATTAAGGAAGGGAGGGCTCATTTTGCTCACACTTTGCTGTTCTTCATGGTGTGGAAGGAATGGTGTCAGGAGCATGAGGCAAATGCTAACACTGTATCCACAGTCAGGAAGCAAAGAAATGCATGTTGGTGCTAAGCTTACTTTCTCCTTTTTGGTAAGTCCAGGACCCCAGACCATGGGATGGTGACTTTTTTAGTTAGGGTAAAATTATCCCAATCATCAATTACACCAATCTACAAATTCCTTCATGGGTACTTCTATAGGTTGGTATCTGAGGTGATTTTAGAACCCGTCTAATTGGCAATGCATATTAACCTTAATACACCACAAAAGACTATTGGTGACACTTGAAGGCTATGAGCCCAAGAAGGGCTGGAGACCATGGAAAAAGGAGAAAGGGGGTGTCTATGAACTATATTGTTTGGAAGTTTATAAATGTTTTAAAGAAAATATCTTAAAATGTAAAAAAAAAGGTGGTTGTATTTCTTAGAAGATAGACGCAACAAATACCCAATCAGGCAATGTCTTTTAGAAACTGACCATTTAAAAATATTTATTTAATATATTTGTGTTTTGCTTGCATGTATGTCTGTATGATGGTGTCAGAGTCCCTTGAACTGGAGTTACAGACAGTTGGGAATTAACCCATATCATCTGATAGAGCAACCAGTGCTCTTAGCCACCAAGTCATTTCCAGAAACTATGCTTTATTTGTGATACCATAGTGATCTTGGAGCTCACATTTGAAATAGTAAATAGCTTCTTTCATTTTATTTTGAAGATACCCCAAATACATGTTCATGGAAGATTTATTAAGAACTTTCACTCTGTACCAAGGAGTTAAAATGATAAACTAGGAGGCAGGGAAAATGGCCTGAGTATCAATGGACCTTCTGGCACTAGATTTCTTGACTCTCAGATGTAATTCATGTGACACTGAACAGTTTATGAGGCATCAAAATAATTTCAAAATTATCTCATGACTTACAGTAGCCTTTTCATTTTTCTGACTAAAGGTGCCGTGTAGTTTTCAATATTTTGGTATAAATGGGGAAGAAGCAGTAAATTGGTTTGGAGTGATTCTGGTCTATTTGTATATATGTATTCACTAGAATGATATACATTCCCTTGATGGGAAAGGACTTTTAAATTTATCTTAATAATAATTGTTATTATTCTTTGTTATATTATTTTATGTAATATTTAACATTATATATTTATAATTTTATCATCAGTCAGTATGTTCTAGAAGCTAACTTGATGTTGTAATAGGAGAATAATGTAAAATAGAAGAATATCATGGAAATGTGGAATTTGTTTTTTTCCATTTTTTGTTAGATATCTAATTTTTTATTTTAATTCTTTTCATTTTACATACCAAGCACATCCCCCTTTCTCCCCTCTACTGGCTCCCCCTCACCTTCCACCATTCTGTTCCCATCCACTCCTCAGAGATTATAAGGCCTCCCATGGGGAGTCAGCAAAACCTGACATGTAAGTTGAGGCTGTACCAAGTCCCTTTCCCATGCATCAAGGTTGAGAAAGGTATCTGACCATAGAGAATGTGCTCCAAAAAGCCATTTCATGCAGAAGGTATAAGTACTGGTTCCACTGCCCAGGGTCCCACAGAAGACCAAGACACACAAGTGTCACTGAATTTCAGAGGGCTTAGTTTAGTCCCATGGAAGTTCCCCAGGCATCAGTCCATGAGGCTCCACTAGAACAGATTAGCTGTCTCTGTGGGTTTCCCTATAATGATCTTGAGCCAGCCTGCTCATACAATTCCTCTACCCTGTCTTTGACTGGACTTCTGGAGCTTAGCCCCATGACTAGATATGGATATCTGCATCTGCTTCTGGTAGTCACTGAATAAAGGCTGTATGATGGTAATTAGGGTAGTCACATATCTGATTACAGGGGAAGACCAGAACAGGCGTGTTAGCTGAGCTCATTTTTGTGGATTCCTGATAATTCTCCTGCACTAGATTTCTCTCTACCCTTCTATGGCTCCTTCTATGAAAATATGTCTTTCATTGCTCTTCCTCTTCGTTCTTCCCCCTACTTGATCATCCTGTTTCCTCATGTTCTCATCCCCTATCACCTCCCTTCTTTCCCTCTCCCTGTCTTTCCAGGAGATCTTATCTATTTCCTCCTACCAGGGTGATTCATGATTGTCCCTCTTAGGGTCCTCCTTTTCCCCTAACTTCTCTGCAGTTGTGGACTGTATCTTAGTTATCCTTTGCCTTACATCTAATACCCACTTATGAGAGAGTACATACCATGTTTGTCTTTCTAGGCCTGAGCTACTTCACTCAGGATGACTTTTTTAGTTCCATTTATTTTTCTGCAAATTTCATGATATCCTTGTTTTTTAACACTGAGTAGTACCCCATTATATGAATGTTTCATAATTTATTTATTATTGCTTCTTAAGTTGTGGGGCATCTAGTTGTTTCCATATTCTGGCTTTTACAAATAATGCTTCTATGAACATAATTGAGGATGTATTTTTATAGTATCATTGCACATCCTTTGGGTATATGCCCAAGAGTAGTATTGCTGAGTCTTGAGCTAGATCAATTTCCAATTTTCTGAGAAACTGCCATACTGATTTTCAACGTGGCTGTGCAAATTTGCATTCCCTCCAGATGTGGAAGAGTGTTTCCCTTACTCCACATTCTCTCCAACATGCACTGTTGTTAGTGTTTTTGTTCTTAGTGATTCTGACAAGTGTACATTGATATTTCAGAGTTGTTTTGATTTGTGGTTCCCTCATGAATAAGGATGTTGAAAAATTCCTTAAATGTCTTTTGGCCATTTGAAATTCTTCTATTGGAAACTCTGTATTTATAACTTTATACCATATTTAATGGGATTATTGGGTATTTTGGTGTTTAGTTTCTTGAGTTCTTTCTATACTTTGGAGATCTACTGCCCTCTGTCGAAAGTGGGGTTTGTGAAGATCATTTCCCATATTGTAGGCTGCCATTTTGTCTTATTTACTGTGTTTTTTGTGTTACAGGAACTTCTCAGTTTCAGATGGTTCCATTTATTAGTTGTTGCTCTCAATGTCTGTGCTACTGGTATTATATTTAGGAAGTATTCTCCTATGACATTATATTCAAGGCTATGTCCCAATTTATCTTTTATTAGGTTCAGTGTAACTGGAGTTATGTTGAAGTCGTTGATCCACTTGTGGTAGTAAATGGTAAATTTAAGGTGACTTAGATATTGATAAATAATTTGTATGTGTGCTCCCTGTTTTCAGTAAAATTCATTTTATGTTCTACAGAAGCACGTGAGTTGACAATTGAGGAGGAATTACGAGATGCCATACGTGGTCTAAAAAGAGGTAACTTTTCTACTTCTGGACAAAAGAGACTTAGAATTTTTAAAGTTAGATCAAGAAGTCAACATTAAAGTCTAACTTCTAATAGCAACAGCAAAGAATATTAAGCCTGGTTCCCTAGCTGGTACTATACTTAATCTCTTTTTTATAACATGAACAGATTTATAAATGTCTTTTCATGATGGAGGAATCATGTTGTTATTTATCTTGAATAAGGATCACTGGGTATTGTGTTTAGACTCTTTTATTTCTTTGAATAACATTTAATTTTTTTATTACAGTTATAGCTTGGAAATGGTTGAGAAAGCAAGGTTGAAGTGAAACTTTACTGGGAGACCTCATTTTAAAATCAGTATGATGACAGCAACCTTTGAAAATTATTTTAAAGATTCTACTACTATTATTAAATATCATTATTGTTACTGAAATCAAGGGTTAATGAATTAGAGGTTTTATTTTTTTGCATGCGAAGGCATTTTAAATTTAAGTTTATTGATGCATCTTCAACTGCCAATGATTTTATTTTCTGTAGGTGGTAATACCAGGGCAAACAGGGTGATTAGAGTTATTCTAGAGATATGGAGCCTTAGGTTTCACAGAAATGGTAAAGCAGAAACTGGGAGACATGGAGCAGATGCCAGTGGGTTGGGGTGTCTTCTAACCCATAAGAAGTTTAAGATCTCAGTTAAAAAATCCACTTGGGTATCTTAAATTTTCCTAAAAATTATTCTTATTTTTCATTATTATATTTTTATATATTTACATTATATATAATTATAATTTTAATAACTGCCAAGTTGTTCTAGAAGCTAATTTGATATTGTGATAGAAGAGTAATGTAAAATAGAATATCAAGGGAATATAGAAAATCCTTTTTTCCATTTTTTAATTTTTTAAGTATCTAACATTTTATTTTAATTTTTTCATTTTACATACCAAGCACTGTTGCTCCTTCCTTACCTCCAACTCCCCATTACCTCACACCATTCCATTCCAATCCACTCCTCAGAGAGGATAAGGCCTCCGATGGGGAGTCATCAAAGTCTGGAATGTCAACTTGAGGCCGTACCAAGTCCCTCGTCCCTACATCAAGGTTAAGAAAGGGATCCCACAATAGGGAATGAGCTCCAGAATGCCATTACATGCACAAGAGATAAATTCTAGTCACACTGCCCAGGGTTTCACAAAAGACCAAGTCCCATAACTGTTACCAACATTCAGAGGGCCTAGTTTAGTCCCATGCAGGTTCCTCAGTCATCAGTCCATAAGATCTCATTAGAACAGGTTAGGTATCTCTGTGGATTTCCCCATAATGATCTTGAGCCACTCTGCTCATACAATCCCTCTAACCTCTCTTGGAGTGGACTCCTGTAGCTTGGCCCTATGACTATCTATGAATCTCTGCATTCATTTCCATCAGTCACTGAATAAAGGTTCTCTGACAAAAATCAGGGTAGTTATAAATATGATTACTGGTGAATGCCTGTTCAGGCATTCTCTCTGCTATAGCTAGGAGCCTTAGCTGAGGTCACTTTTGTAGATTCCTCGTAATTCTTGCACCAGATTTCTCCCTAACCACATAATGGCTCCCTCTATCATAATATGTTTTTCCTTTCTCTTTCTCTCCATCCTTTCCCCTACTCGACCATTGTGCTTCCTCATGTTCTCATCACCCCTATCCTTCCTTAACCCAACCCTCTTCCACCTCTCAGTTTATCCAGAAGATCTTATCTATTTCCTCCTACCAGGGTGGTTCATGCATGTCCTTCTTAGGTTTCTCCTTGTCCATAACTTCTCTTGGGTTGTCGACTGTTACCTGGTTATCTTTTACTTTACATCTAATATCTACTTATGAGTGAGTACATACCATGTTTGTCTTTGTAGGTCTGGGTTACTTCCTTCAGGATGACTGTTTTCTAGTCCCATGCAATTGCCTGCAAATTTCATGATGCCCTTGTTTTTTATCACTGAGTAGTACTTCATTGTGCAAAACTTCCACATTTTCTTATTTTCCATTCTTCAGTTGGGGGGCACCTAGTTGTTTCCAGATTCTGGCTCTTATGAATAATGCTTCTATGATCATAACTGAGGAAGTATTTTTATAGTATCAGTGAACATCCTTTAGGTATATGCCCATGAGTTGTATATCTGAGTCTTGAGCTAGATCGATTCCCAATTTACTGAGAAACTGCCATACTGATTTCAATGTGGCTGTGTGAGTTTGCACTCCCACCACATGTGGAAGATTGTTCTGCTTACTCCACATTTTCTCCAACATAAACTGTTATTGGTTTTGGTCATAGCAATTTTGTGAAGTTTATGGTTGATGTCTCGGAGCTGTTTTGGTTTTCAGGTCCCTCATAGGTAAGGATGTTGATCAATTTCTGAAAAGTCTTTTGGCCATTTGAGATTCTTCTATTGAGAACTCTGTTTATAACTTTATCCCATTTTTTATTCCATTATTTGATATTTTGTTGTCTAGTTTCTTGATTTCTTTATATATTTTGGAAATCTACTGCCCTCTGTCAGAAGTGGGGTCAGTAAAGGTCTTTTCCCATTTTTAGGCTGATATTTTGTCTTAATACTATTTCCTTTGTGTTACAGACACTTCCCAGTTAACTTTATTAGCTGTTGCTCTCAGTGTCTGTGCTATCGGTATTATATTTCAAAAGTATTCTCCTGTGACAGTACATTCAAGGCTATGTCCCACTTTTTATTCTATCAGGTTCAATGTAACTGGAGTTATGTTGAAGTCTTTGATCCACTTGTGGCAGTAAATGTCACATTTCACATGGCATAGTTTTTGATATCTAATATTTGTGGATGAAATCTTTTGAATCTTGAAGTATGCTCACTGTCTTCTGTAACATTCATTTTTATTTCTTCAGATAAAACCAAGTTGGATTTGTTGAAAAGAATAGAAGATGTCAAAAGAGAACTAAATGGAGGTAACCTCTATGCCTTTGGGCAACAGAGACTTAGAATTTTTAAAGTTAGACCAAGAAGTCAGCATTAAAGCCTATTTTCTAATAGCAACAATAAAGTTGGTGTTAAACCTGGTTCTTTACCTGGTACTGTACTTGATCTTTTTCTCATAATATAAACAGATTTATAAATGTCTTTTGCATGATGGACGAAACGTATTATTTGCCTTGAGTAAGGAGCATTAGGCATTTGTTTTAGACTCCTTTATTTCTTTGAAAAGCATTTGATTTTTTATTAGAGTTTCACCCTGGAAATGGTTAAGAAAGCAAGGTTGAAGTAAAACTTTAATGTGAGAACTCATTTTAAAAACAGTATGATAGCCGGGCGGTGGTGGCGCACAACTTTAATCCCAGCACTCGGGAGGCAGAGGCAGGAGGATCTCTGTGAGTTCGAGACCAGCCTGGTCTACAAGAGCTAGTTCCAGGACAGGCTCCAAAGCTACAGAGAAACCCTGTCTCGAAAAACCAAAAAAAAAGTATGATGACAACAGCCTTAAGATATCATATTAAATATGCTATGATTATTATTAAATATCATTATTGTTACTGTGAACAAGGGTTATTGGATTAGGTGCTTTTATTTTTCTGTGAAAGCACTCTGAATTTAAGTTTATTCTGGCGTCTTCAATTGACAATGATTTTATTTTTTGTAGGTGGTATGACCAGGGAAATCATGGTTATTAGAGATATTCTAGAAAAATGGAGTCATAGGCTTTACAGAAATGGTAAAACAGGGACTGGGAGCAGTGGAGCAGCTGCCAGTGGGTTGGGTAGTCTTCTAACACAATGAGACCTGCAAGATCTCAGTTGATTTAAAAATTCTTGATACTTTACTTCTCTGATTCTGATAATTCTGAGTCAATTGTCATTGTTCATTGACAAAGGAAGATGAGAGATAAGGTGACCATAGAATGTATAGATCAAATTCATCTCCTGAAAGCTTCCATGTTCAATTTGGGGAAAAAGACACCCAGAACAAAAGTTTATGGCTGTGCCTAGGAATAGTTAAGAACTCCACATGGACATCTTAAATTTTCTTAATAATAATCTTATTATTTACTGTATTATTTCATTTAATATTTAGCATTATATAGTTATAATTTTAATATTTTCCATGTATGCTCAGAAGATAACTTGATATTATAATAAGATATAAGAAAATAATGTAAAAAGAGAATATCATTGGAATGTGGAATTTCCTTTTCTTTATATTTTTGTTAGATATCATATTTTTAGTTTAATTTTTTCTTTTCTAATACCAAGCACTGTTTCCCCTTTGTTTCTTCCACCAGCTCCCTTTCACTTTCCCCCATTTAACTCCCATACACTCTTCTGTGGGAATAAGGCCTCCCATGGGGAGTCAACGAAATCTAGCATATTAAGTTGAGATTGTACCAAGTTCCTCTGCCCTACATCAAGGTTGAGAAAGATTTATCATCATACAGAATCAGCTCCAAAAAGACATTTCATGGTCAAGGGATAAATTCTAGCTCCACAAACAGACCAAGTAACATCACTGTCACCAACATTCAGAGGTCCAAGTTCAGTCTCATGTGGGTTGACCAGTCAATAGTCTAGAGTCAGTGATTTCACATTAGAATGGGTCAGCTGTCTCTGTGGGTTTCCCCATAATGATATTGAGCTACCCTGCTCATACAGTACCTCTACCCTCTCTTCAAGTGGACTCCTGGAGCTTGGCCCAATGTCTAGCTATGGATCTCTGCATCTGCTTCCATCAGTTACTGAATGAAGGCTCTGTGATGAAAATCAGGGCAGTTATAAATCTGATTGCATGGAAAGGCCAGTTCAGGCACCTTCTCCACTATTGCTTAGATTCTTAGCTGAGGTCATTTTTTATAGATTCCTGGTAGTTCCCCTTGTACCAGATTTCTTCCTAACCATATAATGGCTCCCTCTATCAAAATATGCCTTTCATTGCTCTTCCTCTCCATCCTTCCCACTACATGACCATATGTTCCCTCATGTTCTCACCACGCATTTCCTACCCTCATCCATTCTCTCAGTTTACCCAGGAGATCTTGTCCATTTGTTCCTAGATGGTGATATATGGGTGTCCCTATTAGGTTCCTCCTTAAATTCCTTAAATTCTCCGCGATTTTGGACTGTATTCTGGTTATTCTTTGCTGTGCATCTAATATCTACTTTTGAATGAGTACATACCATGTTTTTCATTCTAGGACTGTGTTACTTCCCTCAGGATGACTTTTTTTCTAGTTCCTTGCATTTGCTTGCAAATTTCATGAGGTCCTTTTTTTAACACTGAATAGTACCCCATTATATGAATGTTCCACATTTTCTTTATTATCCCTACTTCAATTGAGGAGCATATAGTTGTTTCCAGGTTCTGGCTATTATGAATAATGCTACTATGAACATAATTGAGGAAGTATTTTTATAGTATGATTGAGCATCGTTAGAGCATATGCCCATGAGTTATATTGCTGAGTCTTGAGCTAGATCTATTCCCAATTTACTGAGAAACTGCAATGCTGATTTTCAAAGTAGCTGCAAGAGTTTGCATTCCCACAGAAGTGGAGGAATTTTCTTCTAACACAACATCCTCTCCAACCTGAAATGACATTAGTGTTTTTGGTCTTAGTGATTCTGGTAATGTACCTTGATGTCTCAGAGTTGTTTTGGTTTTCAGGTTCCTCATGGATAAGGATTTTGATTAATTCCTGAAATGTCTTTTGGCCATTTGTAATTCTTCTGTTGAGAACTCTATGTTTATATCCGTACCCCATTTTTTAATTGAATTATTTGGTAATTTGATGCTTAGTTTCTTGAGTTCTTCATATATTTTGGAAGTCTACTGACGTCTGTCAAAAGTAGGGTCAGTGAAGATCTTTTTCCATTTTGTAGGCTGCCATTTTGTCTTATGTACTATGTCCATTGTGTTACAGAGGCTTCCCAGTTTGAAGAGATTTCCTTTATTAGTTGTTGCTCTCAATGTCTGTGCTATTGGTATTTATTTAAGAAGTATTCTCTTGTGACAGTGCATTCAAGTCTATGTCTACTTTTTCTTCTATTAGGTTCAGTGTAATTGGAGTTATGTTGGAGCCTTGATTCACTGTGGTAGTAAATGGCACATTTCACGTGACTTAGTTATTGATCTCTAATTTGTGTGGAGCAAATATTTTGAATCCTGAAGTATGCTTACTGTCTTATTTAACATTCATTTTTATGTTCTGCAGATTTAATTGCGTTGAGACTTGACACTAAATTACAAGATGTCAAACGTGAACTAGAAAGAGGTAACTTCTATTCTTCTGGTCAACAGAGACTTGGAACTTGTAAAGTTAGATCAAGAAGTCATCATTAAAGCCTAATTTCTAATAGTAACTTCCAAGCTGGTATTAAACCTGGTTCCTTACCTGGTACTGTACCTGACCCTTTCCTCATAATGTGAACAGATTTATGAATGTCTTTTTCATGATGGAGTAAGTGTTCTTTGTCTTGCATAAGGAGCACTGGGTATTTGTTTTAGATTCCATTATGTCTTTGGACAATATTTGATTTTTTTACTACAGTTTTAGCCTGGAAACGGTTGAGAAAGCAAGGTTGAAGTGAAACTCTAATGTGAGATGTCATTTTAAAAACAGTATGATGACAACAGCATTAGGAAATTATATTAAAGTTGCTATTATTATTATTATTAATTATCACTATTGTCACTATGATCAAATGTTATTGGATTAGGTGCTTTTATTTTTCTGTGAAAACACTCTGAATTTAAGTTTATTGTGGCATCTTTAGCTGGCAATGATTTTATTTCCTGTAAGTCAAATTACCTTGGCAAACATTGTAATTGAAGATATTCTAGAAAAAATGAGCTTTAAGTTTTACAGAAATGGTAAAGCAGAACAGTCAGCCATGGAGCAGCTGCCAGAGTAGGTAGGGTTTTCTTCAAACACAATGAAAGCTGTAAGGTCTCAATTAATTTAAAAATTCAATACACTTCACACATCTGAGTCAATTTACATTGCTCACTGACAAAGGACGATGAGAGCTAAAGGTGATCTTAAAATGTATGTTTCAAGTCATCTTCTGAAAGTATGCCTTGTTTAATTTGAGGAAAAACACATTCAGAATCAAAGTCTACAGATGTATCTGAGAATAATTAATTTCTCCACTTGTACTTTTATTTATTATTCTTCATAGCAATTCTTATTATTCTTTATATCACTTATTATTTTATATAATATATAATATTATAAATGCTTGTAATTTTAATGTCTATGTAGTATATTGTGAAACTCAATATGTTTATAGAATAATGTAAAATAGAGGAATATTTTATGAATGTGGAATTTCTAGGTTATTTAGTGAATGGGATTTTGGATGCATTAACAAAGACTTTAGCAGCATCCTTTAGCACTGGACACCTGCGTGTCAGGTGTGATGCACATTCCTCATGGATTCTACTAAACTGAGCACTTGTACTTCAAAAGGCAAAGAGTTTCAACATTTTATTGTCTCTTAAATTTGAATTCTTTTATCCACCAAAAGGAGATATCTAGTTTTCTTCATGTTATTAATGGAAAACAGAACAATGTATCTCTGTAGTGATGATAGTTTATGATAATTGTTAGAAGGTGTAAAATTGTCAAAGTTTTATACTCTGATAAAAATGGATAAGCGCCTCTGAGGTTTCCTGATTATCAAGGACCTAGAGTTGGAGGAAATGGTAAGAATGGACATGCAGCAATGAAAACAGCTTGGTATTGGCATAAAAACAGGGAAATTGACCAATGGAATCGAATTGAAGATTCGGATATTAGTCCACAAACCTATGAACACCCCATATTTGACAAAGAAGCTAAAATTATACAATGGAAGAATGAAAGCATCTTTAGCAAGTGGTGCTGCCATAACTGGATGTCAACCTGTAGGAGAATGAAAATAGATCCTTATCTATCACCATGTACAAAACTCAGGTCCAAATGGATTAAAGACCTCAATATAAATCCGACCACACTGAACCTGATAGAAGAAAAAGTGGGAGGTAGCCTGCAATACATGGGCACAGGAGACCACTTCCTAT
>JAQHUG010000618.1:172771-187993 GCA_028555095.1 Dicrostonyx torquatus
ATGGTCACCATTAATAACAAATGAGGCTGTCAACTGGAGTATTTCATTTGTGTTCATCTAGACATCTGAATTCCGTTTTGTTCTATTTCTAGCTCTGTTCCCCAATCCCAAAGAGGAAAAGGAGGATTAAAGCATCTTCATCTAACATCAAATGCATTGCATTTTCTCATGCAATATTTTCCTCCCAAATATGATTCACAACATAATTTTCTTAGCCAATGATTCATTTCATGGACTTGGATTCATGTAATAATTTATTCAATAAAATCAATTGAACACGTATTTTGTGTGAAGCTTAGTTCTAAGAGATAGTGACATGATGGCACACAGACTGAGGGCATCTCATTGTGGAGCTCACAGCCCCATCCACTTCTCAGAGAGGGTAAGGCACATTGCTTTGAGGAAGGATCAAGGACCTCCTTACTATATCTAGGCTGAGTAATGTATCCATCCAAAGAGAACGGGTTCCAAAAAGCCAGTACAAGCAGTACGGATAGATCCTGGTGCCACTGTCTGTGGTCCCAGAGACTGCTCCAGCCATACAATTGTCACCCATATTCAGAGGGTCTAGCTGGTTCCTTCCCTTTCTGCCCAGAGTTGGTGAGCTTCTATTAGCTCAGGTAAACTGCCGGTGTCCCCATCATGGTATTGACCTCTTAGGTCATATTCTCACTCCTCTCACTCTTCAGCTGAACTTTGGGAGCTCAGTCCAGTGCTCCACTATTTACATCAGTTGCTGGATGAAGGTGCTATGGTGATATTTGAGATGTTCATCAGTCTGACTACATTACAAGCCCAGTTTTTGCACCCTTTCCTCTAATTTTTAAGGTCTTATCTGGGGTCATCCTTGTAAATTCCTGGGAATTTCTAGAGTGCCCATTTTCTTGCTAGCCCTATAATGGCTCCCTCAATCAAAATATCTCTTTCCTTGCTCTCCATCTCCGTCCTTCCTGCATCTTGACTATCATGATCCATCAAGTACTCCTCCCCCCTCCCCTTCACCACTCTTCTTCTCCTTCTGCCCTGCCTACTCACCTCAGCCCCATGCTCCCAATTTTGTTAGAAAATCTTGTCTAATTTTGTTTTCCAGGTGGATTTATATATGTTTTTCTTAGAGATCAGCTTGTTACTTAGCTTCTCTAGGGTCGTGGACTGTAGGCTTGTTATCCTTTGCTTTTCACCTAGTATTCACTTATGAGTGAGTACATACCATGTTCATCTTCTGGATTTGGGTTACCTTACTCAGAATTTTTTTTCTAATTCCATCCACTCGCATGCAAATGTTAAGATGTCAGTTTTTAAATTTACTTATTTTTTTTTTTACCGTGGACTAGTACTCCATTGTGTAAATTGTAAATGTACTACATTTTCTTTATCCATTCTTTGGTTGAGGGGCATCTAGGTTGTTTCCAGGTTCTGACTATTACAAATAATGCTGCTATGAACATAGTTGAACAAATGCTTTTGTAGTATAATTGGGCATCTCTTGGGTATATTCTCAAGAGTGGTATTGCTGAATCCTGAGGTAGGTTGACTTCCAATTTTATGAGAAACCACCACACTGATTTCCAAAGTGGTTGCACAGGTTTGCATTCCCACCATCAATGGAGGAGTGTTCCCCTTACTCCAATCCTCTCCAGCATAAGCTATCATTTTTGTTTTTGATCTTAGCCATCATGATTGGTGTAAGATGGTATTTCAGAGTCATTTTGATTTGCATTTGCCTAAGGATGTTGAATATTTTCTTAAGTGTCTCTTGCCTATATAAGATTCTTTTGTTGAGAATTCTCTGTTTAGTTCTATACCCTAGTTTTTAATTGATTGTTTGGAATTTACATGTCTAATTTCTTGAGTCCTTTATTTGGAGATCAGTCCTTTGTCTGATGTGTCGTTGGTGAAGATCTTTTCCCATTCAATAGGCTTCCTTTTGCCTTATAGCTGTGTCCTTGGCTTTACAGAAGCTTCTCAGTTTCAGGAGGTCTCATTTATTAATTGTTGTTATCAGTGTCTGTGATACTGGTGTTATATTTAAAAATGTCTCCTGTGCCCAGGCATTGAAGGCTACTTCCCACTTTCTCTTCTACCAGGTTAAGTGTGGTTGGATTTATATTGAGGGCTTTAATCCATTTGAACTTGAGTATTGTGCATAGGGATAGATATGGCTCTATTTTCATTCTTCTACATGTTTACATCCAATTATGACAGCACCATTTGTTAAATATGCTTTTTTCCATTGTATAATTTTAGCTTCTTTGTCAAAAATCAGCTGTTCATAGGTGTGTGGATTAATATCTGGGTCTTTGATTCAGTTCCTTTTGTCAACCAATCTGATGCTAATACCAAGTCTGATCCTTTCTTAAAATCTTCATTAGTGGCATAGTGGATCAAGTTATATTTCTCCTTGACATTGATTGGTATGATCTATTTCTTGTGTTCACAGCTATTGTTTATTATTCTTGAGAGGGGCTGTGACATGAGATTGATTTTCTTTATGACTCTATCTAAAATAGTATATACCAAAATTTCCTGTCACTTTTAATCTGTTTTATTTTTCTAGTTACTTTTGGTTTTATTTTATTTTTACTGTTTTATTTGATTCTAGTTACTTTTCTGTGGATGTGATAAAATACCCTCACTAAAAACAATTTGAGGAGGAAAGGGCTTATTTCCTCTTACAACAGCACTGAGGGGAATTAAAGCTGGTTTCCAAAACAGGAACCTGGAGGAAGGAATTAAAACAGAAATCCTGGAGGAATGTTGCTTCCTGGCTTCTCACAGGCTCACATTTAAACATCTTTCTTAAGCATCCCAGACTTTTTGTTTAGGGATGGTGCTCCCCACAGAAGGCTGAGCCTCCTACATCAATTACCAATCAAGAAAATGCTCCCACAGGTCAAATTTGTGGAGACAATTCTTCAGTTGCAGTTCTCTCTTCTCAGGTGTGACAAGCTGACAGCCAAGATTAGCTTCCATAGACTTATTGCTGAATTATTTATCACATTGTATTTCTTTATGCTTATCTCTACTTTCATTCTGTTAAGAAAAAGGTATGGTGGTTTTTATTACCATGAGTTTTCCTTTGTTGATTCTTCATTACTGAGAATAGTGATAAAATTTTATAGGATTTAACAGTATGTCTTGAATGATTGAGCAAGTCTCTTTCAGAAAAATCCAGTCATAGTCTATGATCATGACTACTGTTTTCATTGACACAGACAGAGGTTGACTAAGTGATTTATTACATAAATATTATACTCAAATACACGGATATGTAATTAGATGTTCTGATGAACACAGATAATATTTCCAATAAGTATGTATGTATGTATTTTCCTATTTAGTTTTGATTCATAATCATAAACTTAACTCCACAATCCAACTAGACTTGGAGGGGGATGAGAATAATATGGAACCTAAGAAAGTCAGTGAGAGTAGTGATTCTGGTATGGTGAGTAAATGGGGCAGAGCTGCTTTCCTGAGCTAGAGAAGGAATGGTCTTGTAGGAAATATGTCTGAAAGTCAAAAGAATTATTGTTGTCTATAGTCATGACAACACTATGGAGATAATTCTTTCTGGTTTTGCCATTCTTGGCCCCTAAACTCTCTGTGGCTTCCACAATGCTCTTGTTTTCTTTCACTTTCACTAAGATCACCTGTTTGCCATCTAGCCACTCAGTCTTGGAATGCAATTGAAACACTAGGAACAGCTGATGTTTGGTCCAGCATTTTCCATGGGCAAGATGCCAGTGCCTGTTTGCTTCAGGCTGAAGTTCTCATCCTAAAATTTCTCCCTATAGATGGACATGCCACATTACTGCATGTGAAGTTGTCATCCTGGAATAAGAATCTTGGAAGGAGTGATCCTTTCTTTCTTGTGTTTAAAGCACAAAATTTTCCTGCTGTCTTTGGAGAACTGTCCCCAAAGAGGTCAATGAAGATGTGGCCCAAGGGCTTGCTGTCAGCCACAATGTCAATGATCATGGTGAAGTTGACCATGGCTACAGCAAACATCAACAGTGGTTAGTGGTGTCTGCAAAGCCAACATTTTCATTTCATATTGAAGAAAGGGGAAGGAGAGATGGTATGAGTATAGTGGCATAGTTCATCAACTGCTTACCCTGATTTACTGCCTTTGGGCTATTTTATTTATAATCTGGTATTTATTTTCAGTGGAAATGTATGGGGAGACATCTTTTGAATTTATTTCTTTAATTACCTTTCCATTGCATCACTAAAATTGTATGGCTATGCATGGAATTAATTGAAGCAGTCTGATCCTGTCCTTGCATCATCATACTTCATTTGGCAAATTTTTACTCTAGAGAACAGGAATTCTATGGGGAAGTTGGTCTCTTAACTACAGTGTGTAGCTTCATTTATTTTTAAATTGTTCAAAATTCTGAGCACTTAATCACAACTCTTAGAGTCTGAGTGAGAAGGTAGGATTCTTGCAATGCAATTGGATCTTAAAATTTCAGGTGCTTTTTGTGGCTGTTATTTCTTAGATTCAAATGTTATCATCTATTCTAACCCCTTGAATTTTCTTTGTGATTTGTTTTAGGTGTTATATTTGTTATTTTATAAATGACCACTGGTAATTTATCCTTGAGGATAGGTCAGATCTTTGAGTCACAGTTGTACCCACCACACAGTTCCTTTAAGAAGGAGCCAGATGTTATGAAGAAGCACTGGTTTTTGAGCTAGTAATTGAAAATAACTAGAATGTGGACATAACCTCTCTCAGTTTATGTCACTCCATCTATGAATAGAAAGTAAAATATCTCCCTGAATTTTTCTGTATCACCTTTAGAAGGTTTATCTGACTTTGATCTGGATTTGGTGCATCACACAGTTGGTGAGATATCTGTTGGGTGCTGGTCTTAGTTAAATGACTTCATTTGCTAAGAACGTGATTTAAAAGGAAGAATACAGATGTCATCCCTATCTCACTGCATTATAAAGTTCATGTTGGGTGCATCTTGAGTGTCTTTGAATTCCCTACTGTTCAACAATTTGTTTTCCAAGGCAGAACAATCACAGAGCAGCTCTTCTGACTTAAAGGTAGGTGATATGCCTAGAAACTAAGTGTAAAGTTTCTTAGCAACCACATGATGCTGGACATGGATTCTTCTCCCAGAGTCAGAATTTATTTGCTAAATGAGGTAGTCTCTTTTGGATATATATATATATATGACAGTTGTTATTTAAATTGATAATTTTACACAGCATTACAGAGTCTATCTATTTTTAAAGTCCTTTGTAATTTGAGGGTTCTTGTAAGGTACCATTTGAATTTAAGGAAGTCGGAGCTTATAATTAAAATAGCAGTCCCATTGCTTCACATAGTGATCAGGCATAATTGACACATGAAGTTCTGCTTTCTATTTTTCTCAGGCATGGTACCAGTTGGTGTGATGCAAATCCTAAGAGATTATTTGATATATAGTTTAATACTCACTGATTTGTGCTTCCATATCTTAATCACTTTGTCTTCTATATTTCTAGGTGAGGCACCATTGTGGACTGAAAGAATGTATTTATTGTTAGCTATGGGAAGGAGTAGGAATAGAAGTGGAAGTTAGAGAGAGAAGAAATAAGAAAAGTCTCAGATTGTAGATAGGAAAATAAGAGTTAGCTTTCATAGAGGAAAGCTACTAATGTATTCTTCTTCTTGTTGATAAAGCTTGACAGCATGGGTCCTTACATGAATTTTCTCATCTCTGAGTGTCTTAAAAAGGTTCTAGTAAATTTACCTTTATTTTTGTAATGAATCAGAAATATTTCAATAGAACGTCAGACAACAGTTAAGTGTTTGATTTGTCAAATGAATAGTTGGTCTATTTTTATTTCTCTTTTCTTACATGATACATACATGCCATGTCCTTACTATGTATAGTGCTGTAGTTAAAGAGCATAGGTGTCGTACTCTGGTTGCCAGTTTTCAAATCTTGGCTTTACTGCTGTGTAATCCTAGACAGTCTAATTTACTTCTATGTGTTTATGTTTTCTCATTTGTAAAAAGGGAGAGATAATAAACACACCAATTTTACAGGTCTGTTGTACATGCTAAATATATTAATTCATATAGAGTACTTATAAAGGTGTGATATGTTATGTAGTTTTTTATTAACACAAGATGCAAACAATTGCAAAAATTAATTATAATTTCAACATTAGACAATTTATTTCTTAGTAAGGGATAAAAATACAGAGGCTGAAATAATAAAAGATCATATTAATTTCTTTGAAACAAATATGGTTAACTAATGAGACAGAATTCTACAGAGCTTTATTCATTTATGTACAGTGACATTCATTGTACAACTTAGAAGGAATACCAAAGAAAGAAGTAAGAACATTTTAAGTTAGAATAAAGATTCGTCGTGTTCAGGTAGCAGATGAAAATAAGGGTGCAAGGAGTTTACAGTCTGCTTAAGAAGGGCCTTACATTTCCTCTAGAGATATCAAAACTCATGCTGAAGGCAGTGGGAATAGTTGGTAAGATTTAGTAAAGAAGAAATGTGGTTAGATTTGTATATAAGGAAAATGGCTGAAGCATTTCCCCAGTGTTTAGAGAGGAGACGGTATAATATGAGATCGTGTAATTACTGCAAACTCACTGATCCAACAGGACTGCAGTTGGTCCTAGAAGATGCATAGGACCAGAAAGGACAAGGAGTCGGTGTTTCTGGTGCAATGAACAGTGTAGGTTTATAGAGAAGACATTGACTTCAGAATACATAAATTGAAGTTTGCTGGTCAGTAGAAAGAATTGTTTAAGTGGCTCATGTTTGGAAGTCATTAAAAGCCAGTTAGAGGGACTCAGGATTTACCTGGTTATTTCCAGGTGGCAAATCATTAAACACTAGTTAGAGGGACTCATGTTTTCCCTGGTTATTCCTAGGTGACAATACATTAAACACTAGTTAGAGGAACTCATGCTTGTCCTGGTTAATCTGAGGTGACAAGTCATTGAACACTAGTTAGAGGGACTCGGGCTTACCCTGGTTAACCCAAGGTGACAAGTCATTAAACACTAATTAGAGGGACTCATGCTTGTCCTGGTTAATCTGAGGTAACAAGTCATTGAACACTAGTTAGAGGGACTCGGGCTCCCTCCGGTTATTCCAAAGCAGCAGAGTGATCTGAGAAGGAAGGGTGTAGTAAAGCAATTTTCTGATTTCCATTGCAGGAAGAATGGGGCAGGGCATCTGGAGAGTGAAGGACTTATTTTTTTTTTTTTTTTGGTTTTTCGAGACAGGGTTTCTCTGTGGTTTTTGGAGCCTGTCCTGGAACTAGCTCTTGTAGACCAGGCTGGTCTCTAACTCACAAAGATCTGCCTGCCTCTGCCTCCCGAGTGCTGGGATTAAAGGCGTACGCCACCACCGCCCGGCTCGAGTGAAGGACTTTGGTAATTTAGTTATCAGCTTTCTGAGTGTGAGGAGGTGACACCAATATGGGGAGGAAAGGACACACTGGTGTGTGTACCCATAAAATTAATGTGGCGTGCTGGTTGGATATGAGAAATGAGATAGGCATACCAAGGACATGTTGACACCAAAGCTTTAAGATCAGGCAGCTTGGAAGGTAATGGAATCATCAAAACACTTTCTAGGTCCTACTTGCTCTTAGGTCTACTGTGAAAACACAATGTAGTCCCAACATTTGCACTCCTAACTGTCCGTATCTTTTTGCTTCTGAGTGAAGATGTGGTAAAGTGATTGTGCATTGTCTCCCTATTTAGCAACTTGATTTCTCAGGTGACCAGATACTCTTGGTGTTTCAAAGCCTTGCATCAAATTATTGTTCTTATTTCATAGCACATGCCACACTGAATTTGAGCATATTGCTTGTTGTGTCCTTGAATGTCAATGTAATTTTGCAGCTGAATAAGGTTTCTTTAAAAGTATTAGCTCTTTGAGTCATTTTCTTTTTGGTTCTATGAATGTCTCTTTGTCTTCTGAGGTCTTGCCTTTTATTTCTGCCACACAGTGATATTCTTCCTAAAATATTAAATATTGGGACTATTGTTTGAGTAGACAGAGAATATTTTCACATTTTATGTATATTTAATGCTTTGCCTTTTTTCCTACTCTAGAAATCTGGTGTCTAAGCCGGGCGGTGGTGGCGCACGCCTTTAATCCCAGCACTCGGGAGGCAGAGGCAGGTGGATCTTTGTGAATTCGAGACCAGCCTGGTCTACAAGAGCTAGTTCCAGCGCAGGCTCCAAAGCCACAGAGAAACCCTGTCTCGAAAAACCAAAAAAAAAAAAAAAGAAATCTGGTGTCTGATATTTGGTTTGTCACTTTGTTTATATGGGTGTTGGGCTAACAACAAACATGGCATTTGATTTTGAGGAAGCATTGCCTTTGTTGCTTACAAAGATGGCAGCAAATATGGCCTTATATTAGTTATCAGTGACCCTCACAGAAGGAGACATACAGCTAGCTGCATCAGCTTTGGATACACCCAGCCAGCTGTGGAAGCTTTGGATACATCCAGCCAGATGTGGCAGCTTTGGATACATCTAACAAGCAGCGGCAACTCATGATGTACCCATCAAAGGGAGCACTGTCTCTACAGCACTCATACAGATGTTGTCCCTGAAGTAGATTTGGAAGTTCTTTCTGGCACATTTTACACAAAAGGAGGGAAAGAGCCCAGCTGGGTGTACCCAATCTCTTCTTTCAAATTCAGTCCACACTTCTATGGTATGGACTAACTATGCCATAGCTATGTTTCTACAGCATTCTCTCCTTGAAAGGAGACATCAGGGGTAGAGAGGAAATGCTCTCCCACGCACCTTTACCAATGTGTTAACAACTATTTCTCCTTAACAAAAACTCAGCTCTGAAGTATTGCTGGTTTCCAATGTGTAAATACTGTCCCCACAATATGATCCCATTTCAATCAACCAAGGTGACATCACTGAAAGTGCACTTGGGATTAGATGCAACCACATCCAGAATGTCCTGGTATCTAGACACCACACCCTCAAAACTTGTATCCATGGCTCATATCTGCTTACATTATTGGAGGAGGAAAGAGTGTGTGTAACCAAGGAAAGAAGACAGAACAGGGGACTTTGGGGGAGAATGATCTGTGAGAAGCTAAGTTCCTGAAATGCAGAGATAAGAGATGAGGAACACAGGTCAGTCATAGATGTACCAAGGGGATTTCCTAGTGGGAGGGCATCTATTGAAATCTATGCAGTTGACACAAACAGGCTTTCCATGTGAGTGCTCTACTGCTTTTTGAATATCTTGTGTGGATTAGAGATAATCCCACAGTCAGAAACACTTGTCTGAGTCTAAAGTTTTACCATATCCTATGTGATCTTTGGCAAATAAATATTGATTTCTCTAACTTTTAATTTTATACTAGATTTTCATTTTCTAATAATGAAAAGAAAGGTAATTAAAATAAATTGTTAGATAGGTAATGTTTAATATTTAGTAAGCATACCTCAACATATTGTAAATTGTTTTTCACTATTTGAAGTGATATAAACAATGTGAATAATGTCACAATTATTGTTTGTTTTATTGTAGGTCCCTCAGCTGCTGGCTTTTGGCACACCTGAACTGACGCCATGGTCAGTGTAAATAACGTGACTGAACTGATCATCACTGGCCTTTTTCAGGATCCAGAGGTCCAGAAGGTGTGCTTTGGGCTTTTCCTTCCCGTGTACCTGGCCACAGTGCTGGGCAATGGCCTCATTGTTATGACAGTCAACATCAGTAAGAGTCTGCGTTCTCCCATGTACACCTTCCTCAGCTCTTTGTCATTGGTAGAGATCTGTTACTCCTCTACTGTTGTTCCTAAGTTCATCACTGACTTACTTGCCAAAGTTAAAACTATCTCCCTGAAGGGCTGTCTGGCTCAGATTTTCTTCTTCCATTTCTTTGGGGTCACTGAGATCCTCTTGCTTACAGTGATGGCCTATGACCGTTATGTGGCCATCTGCAAACCTCTTTACTACACAGCTATCATGAGTAGGAGCATGTGTCACCATCTGGTGACTGGTTCCTGGGTGGGGGGCTTTTTTCATTCCATAATTCAGATTTTTATCACTATCCCCTTGCCTTTTTGTGGTCCCAATGTGATTGATCACTACTTCTGTGACCTCCATCCCTTATTTAAGCTGGCCTGCACTGACACCTTTGTGGTTGGGGTTATTATGTTTGTTAACAGTGGATTATTCTCTGTATTTTCCTTCCTTTTCTTGGTGTCCTCTTATGTTGTCATCCTGTTCAACTTGAGAAATCATTCTGCTGAGGGGAGGTGCAAGGCCCTATCTACCTGTGCCTCTCATATCATGGTGGTTGTTTTGTTCTTTGGACCTGCTATATTCCTCTACTTAAGACCTGCCTCTACCTACACTGAGGACAAACTTGTAGCTGTGTTCTACACTGTCATCACCCCCATGCTGAACCCCATCATCTACACACTCAGAAATGCCGAGGTGAAAAATGCTGTGAAGAAGTTATGGGGCAAGAAAGTGAACTCCAGTGTGGAATAAAATTAGAAACATAAAATAATAAACGGCAAGCCTAATATGACAAGAACTTGAATCTGACTTTAATAATCAGTGAAGACACAAGTCAAAATCTACATGTTCATGGTTTTTGTTTGTTTGACTTCCATCATGTCATAGGTATCAGTATTTTGGAGTATTGGGGCTATTTTACATCTCTTCTCTAGTGATCTGTAGTGCGTAAGACTGAGGAATAGAACTTCTGTAATGTTTGTATGCAAAATATAGCTCTCACATCAAAAGGAACAAAATAGTTTTTTCTTGAGCCAATATGAATTAAATGAGAATATAGACTCAGGTTACATGAAATAACAGGTTTCACTGTGGTGACAGGTTCCTAGAACAAAAAGTCATACATCAAGACACTTTTCAAATACATTAGTGAGAACTTCAGGTTGATTGGTTATGGAACAATGTGTGCATGAACTCTCTACCATAAGATAAGATAGTGTATGCTGACATTCTTACTTTTTGAGTTGGTGAAGTTGGTGGTCTTATAAGTTAATAAATACCTCAAAGGTTCATGTAATAGTCACAAGGACATTATATTATCCACAGAGATAGACAATGGATGGTTATTAATGACTCTAAAGCTATCTTATTGATAATTTGGCATGAGTCTAACACCCCAGCAACCCATAATTATAAAGTTCTAATGGATCAGTCAGTTTTTTAGAACCTTAAATACATGTGTGGCTTTTCTATGGGAATCTTAATTTACAAATAAAATCCTATCCTGCCACCTATCAGTTCTGTGACCTTGACTTTATTAATTTCCCCCTACTGTTATCATACTGGGGAACATAAAAGGATCTTGGCAGCTAATGACAAACGTTCATGTTTTGCCTTGTTTCCTTGCAATTTTGGAGGTACTCCTAGGGTACCTTTCTTGATTCTCCACATGTATTTCCTAGGCTGATAAGACTAATTCATCAACCTGTTCATCACCCTCTACATCCTTGTTCTTTCCAGGTAATCTTACACAGCGAGTTATATATAGCATGAACTAAGCTATAGAATGAATGAAAACATTGAGGTGATGCTAATAGTATTTATCATTTAGAAAGGAATTGGGCCAGATATGAGAATACCAGAAATCAAGGAAGAATTTTCTTAACAGTTGCCTTACTTGAACCATAGCTATTAAAATGCCATTAACATATGATCTTGCTTAAAAGATAATCAGCTTTATGAACTCCATGGGAATGTCCCAAATCTCTACTTGAAAATTTTATCAGAGTGATTGATATGAATTCTATTTGAGTAAATAGCTTTTGCATATTTCAAAGCCTTTTTTCATTCATATTACTTCCTGATATCTTCAAAGCAACTCTATGATGTTAATGAAATAGTAGTTAATCATTCTGAAAGTATAGCTCCAGATATTTAAAAGTCATTTAGATTCAGTTTTGTTTGCAAGGAACAGAATCTAAAATAAGAGAGTTGTGAAGAAGTAAACAATTCAGTGTAGAAACATTCTCTCTCATGTCTGTCCATCATTAAGTCCTTTCTTTTCCAAGTTTACCTCCTGTCCTGAGATGGGTACTGAAGTTTTATTCACAATGGTAGTATTCAATTGACACAAAATTTATATCCAGTGAAATGTAAAGATCTTAAGAATGCAATCCAATGATTATTGACAAATTTATACACTGCTTTCCTGATATGTAAGAGAGGACATGTGTGATTATCTTGTGTCCTTTCATGTATACCACCTCCTCCTCACCCAACCGCAGTGACTGTTCTAATTTCTATAATCAGGTGTTAGTTTAGAATCTTGGGTGTACATAGAAACACTAGCATGGTGGTTTCTCTCTTTATATTGTACCTCTTTCACTGATTTTAATGTCTTTGAAACTCATTTGTACTATGGATAACAAAAATTTGTTATTTTATTTATTGAGTGGTGTGCCACCACATGAATACATCACAGTAAATGAAAGGTCTTTCATTGACAGACATTGGTCATATTTCTAACATGTAAGACAAAGAAGGGTTGGTGAAGGTACAAGCTCTGAAGTAGTCCCACCCAACCTCAGAATTGACTATAATAAATGGTGCTTTGTTTAGGGGTAACTTTGCAGATTATAGTTTTCTGCATGAGTGGAGAAGAGGAACTGAATAGAGCAGCCTAGAGAGAAAGAGAGAGAGAGAGAGAGAGAGAGAGAGAGAGAGCACAAGCTTTACAACTGCATTTATAGCATAAGAGACCATGCTCAAGTGGGCTTGTATCTTAAAGGCTATTGGCTGAAAGAGTCCCAACAACACCTCCCCCTTTTGTTTAAATAAGAGAACTCTAAGCCTAATACAAAATTATATACCATAAGAACAAATATCAACTATAAAAATTAGAATTACAACCAACATAAACAATATCAAGCAAGAAACATGTGCTAAATGTTTCAATAATTATCCTATCCTAAGGAATCTAAGTCCTGTGTTAGAAATGGCTTGGCCAAGTCATGAGAGGAAATTAACTACAACTATCTAGTCTTAAATTCCATCAAAGACCTAAGAAGGGAAATAATATTATTTGAGTAAATGGGAAATACAATCAAGCAACTTCCAAAATGTGCAATAAATGACAGAGACAACTGGCTACCTGGGCAATCACCCAAAGTCTCATTTGCAATGTGGGAGCAACCAATTTTGGCTAAGGCCTAGAGTAACTGAAAGACTGTTTCCAGAGGCAGGAAATATTTCAGACCATATTACCCTGTCTTGTCAAGGTTTGGCAACTTTTTTCTTACATCCTGCTTGTCCTGTTTATACACCATACATTTTGTCAGTGGTCAGTGGCAGTTCTTTGCCCAAAGGTCAGCTTTGGCAAGAAGAAAACAAGCTTCAAGTGGAGTGTCTTTAGTTCCCAGCATTTTCTCAGGAATAGATTGGTGCTACCAGGAGTAATCACGTCTCACGTTAACAGAACCCTAAATTATTTAAGTGCCATAGTCTACAGATCTTTGAAGTGACTGAAGATTACCTATCTATGCAGAATACAATCTCTATATATCTAAAGAACCTGATTAGTCTAACTAAAAGTGTGACAAACTTGGATGACTATTAACTTGTAATTCTTAATACCTATATAACTTAAAGATTAAGACTTCATATTAGAATATTAAACAATCTTTAAACAATTGTGCAGTAAATGATGGCAATGACTTCAAAATGTAAACAATGTATAAATATCTTGGTCAGAGGTAGATATATATAGTGCAAATGATAAATATATCCTAAAATTGTATGATTATTAAAAATTAAAAATATAAAAAATATTAAAAAGAAGTAGAAGCATGCATGAATACAATAACTTTGCCTAGGTGTACAAATATTATAAACAGAAATGGGAGCATATTCAAAATAATAAATCAATATATAAGAATCTATACTAATGTAAATTTTATATAAATGATAGCTCACAAGTATTTAGTTTATTACTGACTATTATTAATAGTGTATGTAAGATCACACTAATCTACCTACTATCCCATCCAATTTCCCTTTTTTCAAAGAGATTCTTGAATTTACATAATATCCACTCCAAACCCAAACCCTATATCAGTTATAACAAACCCCTAATTGATGTCCCTAACCCTGATGACAAATTTTGGTGACAGAAGGGATGCCATCTTATAAAATTGCTTCCAGCCATTTTTTTCTATGGGATCCTGTAAAACTAAAATCATTGTGAAGTGTCAAGATTACTGTCTGGTATAATTGCAAGTAGTCTCTGAGTAGTCAATTAGGTTTCTCTTAGAATTTTATTTGAAGTTCTTAAAGTAGTGATATCGGAATCATGTTGTCATATCAACCAGGTGGAATCAATATTGTGGTGCCCCATCTTCTTCCTAGAAACTTAAAAGATTACTGCAGGAAAATTTATTGTTCATTGTAGAAAAGTTAAACATTGTTCATATAGACATAAATTCAATGGAAGGTATGATAGAGAAAATAGGCATGGAAAGAGGTAATTTTTTTCTAAATTTTTTTCTCCCATACCAGATGGCTCCTAACATAAGACTCCTAATATAAGGCTCCTAATAAAAATTCTGAATTTTTCTTTTAAAAACATGCTTGGACTTAGAGAAGGATAGCCACTGTCCAACTCCAAAGCTATCTTTGATTTTTGAGTAGAGATATATACATGTTCAGGTAATGAAATTTTACCCTGTAGATGATTTATCCTCATAAGTCTTATTTCTCTTCGCTTGGTGATCTTTTCTGGATAGTTATCTTTTCTTCTTTAGGCATTTAAATGTCCAGGGTCTCTTGACTTTTACAAGATGAGTATTTTCCTAAAACAACAAGAACAGAAAACTGCCCCAACCTTATGGTGATTTTCTTACCACCTGTATGATTGTGTCCTCAGTGGATGAGCTGTCATTTCTCTTTCTCAAGAGGTTTCTTTTTCACAAATTGAATCTTTATTAAATTTGATGGTATCCATAGTTTTTCTTCTTCTATGGAAACAAGAGTGAAACCCCTTCCCCAATGTAGCACATCTTCTGCTTTACATTGTGAGGTCGACACATCCTTGAAATACACTGGCTGATCCAATGTCTCTCTGCTGCCATGGTTTCTTTCTCATTAATGTTAAAATAAATAAGGTTAATAAAGGATTATGCAAGCCGGGCGGTGGTGGTGCACGCCTTTAATCCCAGCACTTGGGAGGCAGAGGCAGG
>JAQHUG010000618.1:211681-222409 GCA_028555095.1 Dicrostonyx torquatus
TTTAGCCTGCTGTTTTCAAACTGGTGAGGTTGTGCCTGTGCCTATATAGTCTATTAATGTTGTGGTGGAGGGTTGACCTCATGGGGGATGGTTAGATGCATGGGGTTTAGGTGGCAGAGTGAGTCTTGGAGCAACTGAATTCAATGCATGGTGATTGTGGGGCACAGCCTGGAAACAGGTAGATCGCCTGTCTGCAAGATGCCATGATGTATGTATTTTAAGAAGCTTCTATAGTAGTAGCTTTCCATAAACCATTTTCAAATGTCTTTCATGTTAAGTTTTACTTCTCCATACTCAGTTCTCTAGTCTGCCCTCCCATCTTCTATCTCATTTAATCCTTCCTGCTCTATTCTTTTCCCCATAATACTAGGGCTTTTTATCTCCTGTCTTTCACTTTCCATGCACTGCATCATCCCTTACTAGTTTTCTGCCTTCTGTGTGCTTGCATATGCACACATACACACACAGACAATACAACAAAGTTTTAAAAATTAAAATAGAATATATATATGTTACTCACTAAAACATTGGTTTTTCTTGTTCCTGTTTTTCTAAAATAGTATCATACACACGTCGTATTATGCCTTGTGATTTTCTCTTAACATATTTCAAAGAGCCAAACATATATTTTACCATTTACTATTATACAATAACTTATTGAATGAGTGTATTATATAATTATTTTACTATTTTCTTATGTGTGTCTTGGTTCAACAAAACACATGTAAGCTCACAACTTTTCATATATAGGTGTTGTTGTACACTTTATCATAAGTGTGGAAAGGTTTCTCTGGCATATGTAGTTAGGTGTAAAATTGTTGTTAAAGTGTATGCTTAATTGCTTCTAAAAGTGGTTAGACCAATATTCACTACAACTAGCAATGGTTTAAGAGATCCTACTGCTATATATACCCTTACCAACATGTGTATCACCACGATGTCTTTTGGTAGTTTCAGGCATACATACAATATGCATTCTTAGTTTACCTAGGTTACAATAAGAATACTAGTTTGAAATAGCTCAACCACAAATATTCATTTCTTATAGTTTTGCCACCTCAAAGTGAAGGCAGCAGAATAGTAGGTGTCTCTTCAGGACTTGCTTCAAGACACAAGGATAAAGTTGAATTATTTGTCCAAAGAGTAAAGCTAGGAATAGAGATCTGGGTGAGAATGAACCCATGGGCATCTAAGACTGGACATTGAACATTTATTTGGATGGTAAAGGGTGACGTTGCGAAGCTGGAAAATCTGGGGTCACAGGTTCTTCCAGACTTTGTCCACCTCTCTATATTATGACACCTGGGCTATGGCCAAGACAGGGCCTCAAAGGACTATCATACTTAAATTGCTGGTTTACTGCCAATTTTTTCCAGCTTGGGAGGTGGAAGAGATTGCTTTGTTTTAAGAGTTGGGACTTCATTTCAGTCACCCAAGGAAGACATCTTCACTTACTCCGGTTTTCAGAACAAGAATGAAAATAGAGTGACATTGCTTCTTTTCTGGTTGATCATCTATTAGTGACTTAGTCCAAGAAGTCAAATATTGGGCTTCGGGACTGGGATCTTTAGGAAGGAAGAGTAGTGATCTAATCCCCCGATTCTCTTCTTCCTTCTGGCTTCAGAGAGCCAGAAAAGCATGGTCCAGGGTGTAGGGCACCTGTAGGTAATATGAGGCTGTGTTGTAACATGAAGCATATTGGGAAATACTTTTATAGTTAGAGCCCAAAATTGCAACTGAAACTTCAGAAAATTGCAAACCTTCAGCACGAGGATAAAATTATTAGTTAAGACTTTCAATTTTCACCACAAGTAAGTTTTTCTCTATTGTTGATAACTTTCTGCTTAGTTCTATTTTATATTTGTTCTTATATTATAATGCAAAACATAATCTATTTGAAAATTGTGCGTGTGTGGTAAATATGTGTTGAATGTGTTTATGTGTGTGTATGTGCATGTGCACACAATGAATACATGTTCTTGTGGAAGCAGAGGTTAATGTTAGAATTATTCCCAGTGTTTGGAGTTGCAGATGTGTGCTGTTTATCTTTTAAAATGGATGGCAGATTGCTGAGCTTAGGTCCTCCTGCTTGCACTACAAGAGTTTTACTGACTGAGTTCACTCCCCAGATCCCCTTGCTGACTATTAAGATAACTCTGAGTTTACTTTTCTCTCTGAATTTATACTGGTTTCTAAAATTATCTTTTATACTTGATATAAAAGTTTGAATTAAAAATGAGACAGACAAGTTAGTAAAAAATAATAATTTAATTTACTATGGAAGGGTTTTGGTGGCCACAGTGTGCTCATATATTTTCTTATGTGACCCTTCAAAACTGTCTGGGGCAAGTGACTTTCAATGGTTACTTAGTCATTCTGAGTCAAATTTTTAACCTTTAAGAATCAAAAAGATTATGTAAGATTACCATTGCCTTAATCAGTGTTCTCTAGAACAGTGGTTCTCAGTCTATTGGTTGTAACCCCTTTGGAGTTGCGTATCAGATATCCTGCGTATCAGACATTTGTATTATGATTCATAACAGTATCAGAATCACTGTTATAAAATATTAGCAAAAATAATTTCATGGTTGGATGTCACCATAGCATGAGATAGTTAAACTTATTAAAGGGTTGCAGCATTAGAAAGATTGAAAAACACTGCTCTACAGGAATAAAACTTACAGAATGAATGAATCTCTTTTTCTCTCTCCCTCTCTTTCTCTCTCTATTTGTGTATATATATATATATATATATATGTGTGTGTGTGTGTGTGTGTGTATAATGTATATACACATAACTATATATACTTGCATATATATCCAATTCTAATATCCCCATATACATGGTATATTAGAATGGTTTCCACACTGTGGTCCAGCTAGTCAACAATGACTGTGTATTGAAGGAAAGCTCAAGAATCCAGCAGTTGTTCAGTCCACAAGGTTGAATATTTCATTTGGTTTCAGTATATGCTGGAATTCTGAAGAAGGTGGCGCTAATATGCCAGTGAAGAAATAGACTTGCCAGTGAGAGCAAGAGTAAGCAGGCAAAGAGAGAGCAAGATTACCTCTTCTATATGGATCTTCCTGCCTCAAAAGATCTGGTTTAATCTTCCTACCTCAAAGATCTGAATTAGAAGTGAGTTTACCCATTTCAAATGATATTTAAGAAAAATAATCCCTTACACCTGTGCCCAGCCATTTGGGTTCTAGCTAATTACAGATGTAGTCAAGCTGACAAACAAAAAAGTCCATCACAATCATAAAAATCCTACCCTTTATGCACTTTTGGAGGAAAAAAAAACTGGCATGTGACAATCTAAGTGGTATCCTGCAGCTCAAACATGGATGAAATCCTTTTTTTTTCAGTTTGTGAACAAGGTTGCTTAGACTATGATAGATTTCCAAACCAGAAAAGAAAATAGTAAACTGTAACTTCTCATTGGATTTCTCTCCTTGTGGGAACTTTCTTTAATCCCAGATAGGCATTTAATGACTGCACCGTTCAATACAGGAGAAGGAAGACCAGATGTTGTGGAAGGAATCCATGTGTTTTTGTCACTTGCTATGTCAGGATGTAAAATAATTTTGCTACAAAGGTCTAAATTGCTTAATTTCTGTTTTTATTAAGTCTCCTAAATCTTTTGGTTTTTCTTTTCAGTCACTCAGAATCCATTTCCTTACAAACCATTGGAGGTCTGACAATATAGATATTTCAATGCAAATAATTCCTTGTGCTTTAACAAATATAAAGAGCTAGAATAGAGATACATCTGACTACTAAAGGAGCATTGGTGGCTTCATAATATAGGAGAAGAGACTAAATTTCCTACAGAGATGAATGGTATTAGCACCCAGCTTTAAAAGAATCTCTAGAATTGAGAGGTTATATAAGGCCAGGGTCATTTCTCATATATTGTATTTGGAAAATTATGACTGAGCATAGCTTAGTCAGGGAGTTTAGAGCAGTGTGGCAAGACCTTAACACATGTCAGTGTTCAAGAAGCTAAGCTGAAGAATAATATGGGCACACCAACAACAACAGCCTAGTGATGTAGCCAGAATGCTGAAATTTAGTTCAATGGAAAAGAGAGCATTAGGCAATTAAAATGGGTAATGATATGATTGGATGACTGACTAATGTCACTATGACTACCATGTTTATGGCTGAGCCAGAATTTGACTGAGTGATAAGGTAGAAGAGACTGCCTATGATATTACTGGAGCATCAGCTCATTTCAAGAATTGGCCTTCATCAAAAACCAAGATAGTTGATCCTTGGTAATAGTTTGTGGAATGCTTTAGAATAAATAAAAGAATAAATTAATGAATAATGAAGGGATTCTCTCACTGTGCATGCACATGGTGCACGTTCGTATATATAAGTATGGTGTATTCATATATGTATGTGTAGGTGTGTAGAGGTAAGAGGATATCAGGTGTGATCTTCTACCAGTCTCCACTTTATTCTCTTGAGGAAGGTTTCTCACTGAACCTGGAGTTAAGTTGGTAGCTAAAAAGTCGCAGTCACCCTCTTTCCTTTACCTCCCACAGAACTGGGGGTTACAGAAATGCCTGGCAATGTCTGCCTTTTTACCTGGGTGCTAGGAATCTGAACTTTAGCTCCTCATGCGTGAACAGTAAGTTCTCTTACCCACTGAGCGATATCTCCAAACTCTAATAGGATCAAAATTTGATCAGATGTGGTGATCAAGTTTAGAATTATGAGATAGGTAAGGATGGGTCCTAGGCTTTTGGTAGAGAGTACATGAAACTTGGAGAGTAAGTAGAGATGAGGTTAAATAACTTCAAATTGAGGAAGTGTCCATTTGAATTGAAAAAAAAAAGGAGTTTTAAGTTAGAGGTCACACTACAAAGGAAAGTAGAGAAACTGTCTACAACTAGTTTTTTTAATAAAAATATAGATTTAATTTATTATTAAGTTGACTATTGTTTACAACATATTGCATAATATATTTATTTATTTATTTATTGAGACACGGTTTTTCTGTTGCTTTGGAGCCTGTTCTGGAACTAGCTTTTGTAGACCAGGCTGACCTCAAACTCACAGAGATCTGCCTGCCTCTACCTCTCAAGTGCTGGCATTAAAGGCATGCATCACCACTGCCTGGCTCATAATATTTTTATGATATATAATGTGGTTTTCACTATCATATTCAAATTTTTCTGAGTATGTGATATTTGTCTTCATCAGCAGAATGTAATGTGATAGTTCAACAGAAGTGTATAGCATGCACTGATCACACAAAGGTGATGATTCTTTCCTTCTCTTCAATTTTTTTGTTGTGTTTTGAACATTCAAACTCCTTTCATCTAGGTCTTCATAAAATATATAACAGACTATCATGAAGGATAATTCCAGCACTGTACTGCAGGATACCTTTACAAAACCTCCATGAAGACATCCTCTCTTCCTCATAGGGAAAATATTTTTAATACTAAAATTTCAAATATATTTCTGTGAATGCAATGTAGTTGTTTAATATACAGTACAAAATTCTTAACTTTATAAAATACTCAACTGTTTAAATAGCAAGAGATCTCACTCCTGCTATAAAATTAATTTCTTTATCTTATTAAAATTATTAAATGAGATATCAGAACAATCTATCTAGACATGATTAACAAGGACCTCATGAATATCTTTAATTCATATATAATGTATATCTTGATTTCGAGACACATGATTTATGCTATGTTAATGACATATATTAAAGGATTAACACACAAAGGTAGAATGGATTTGAAGGCAGAAGACTATGTGTACTCATTCCTGAATCATGTAGACCACAGGTTTCCCGTTCTTGTCAAGGTGGCAGAATAACATCTCAGTCAGTGAGTAGAGATACCTTCCCTGGTGTGAATCAGTGATAACACTGCCCAATCTACCAGCTTTTAAAGAGAAAGAGGAAGAATAGATTCAGCTTTGTAAAATTTAAGTTATTTCATAAATCTGCCAGTAGGACTATCTTTACTAAGACATCGTGTTTAAATACTTCGTACTTATCTTTGACCTACTTAAAGCTGTGTTCTTCTTTCAGTGGAGTTATCATTATAATTTTGTTCAGTGCTATTTTTTTAAGGATAAAAAACCGTACAACCCAAGTAACATTGAACTCAGTCCAAACTCTGGTATCTTGCCCTCCTCTGTCATTTAAAACTATTCTAAGAAGAAATTTGCTTTATTTAAAATGAAAAAGCACCTGATTGTAAAAAGGTCTAAATATTCTATGGTTTCATTGACTTTCAACAGTGTGTACCAGAATATTTTATATCTATTTCTTTTACAAAATTTATCTTTTAATGCTCTAAATGTTGATTCTTTCAGGAGGCTTGAAGCAGTTCAAGGACAATCTTTCCAAATATATTCATTTTTTTAGTGTTGGAGTTTGAATCTCAGGCTTCATGCATGATAAACACACAAACTGAGTCTCATACCCCAGGTCAGTAGTCTCTTTCACATCTAGTTCCGAACTCTCAGCTGCTATGTTCAGTACAGCTGGAAAATCCTGTTGTCATTTGTTTGTTTTTGAAACAAGACATGAAATAGACTAGTCTGGCCTTGAGTTTCTGATCCTCCCATCCAGTCTCCTAGGATAGGGTTAGAGACAACTGTAAGAATGGTCTTGATACTTCATTTGCATAGCTTTATCCCAGAAACATACATTTCAGAGGACTGTATTTTATTTCCATTATGAATTAAGGTTTTCTTAATATGAGAAAAAGAATTGATTCTTTTTTTAAAATTGCCTTAAAATAATAAATACTAATATTTAAATGATATTAAAAAATAACATCTCAGTGGTGTGGCACACGCTTTTAATCCCAACATTCTGGATACAAAGGTAGGTGTATCTCTGAGTTTGAGGGCAGCCTAGTCTACAGAGTGAGTTTCAGAGTAATCCTGTCTATAAAGAAAACTGTAGACCAACCAACCAGACCAACAAACAACCAAATAAAACCCCATTAAAATAAAAAACAAAAAGATTGACAACTTAGGTGATGACCCAGCAGGAAAAATGCTTTCTGTGTGCGTATGAAGACCAGAATTCAGATTCCTATCACTTTATTAAAAGCTGGCAGATGTTGCCACAGCATGCCGTATCATACCACAGTATGCAGGAGGAAGAGAGTTCAGTATCATTGGGCAAGTTGTCTAACTAGATTAGCTGACTCTGAAAGCTTTGGATTCACGTAAGAGAGACTTTGTCTCAACTTAAGATGGGGAGTGACTGAGAAAGACACCTGATATCAACCTCTCCACACACAGGTGAACCATATATGCATATCTCTCTTTCTCTCTCTCTCTTTCTCTCTGTCTTTCTCCTCTTTCTCTCTCATTTACTCTCTCTCTCTCTCTCTCTCACACACACACACACACACACACATACACACACACACACACAAGATAAAAATAAATGTTTCTTACATGCCCCAAGCAAAAATTGCAATAGTTTGACAGGTACTTATTTTACTTTACACTTACTTGAAATAACTAGTTGAAAATAACTCGATCTACATTACTAATGGGTCTTTACTTAGGGATTCATAATTTACATTAACTATCTTCCATAAAAACTGTTTTCCTCCAGCTCCCAATCTCTTGAAATGTTTCAAAGAGATACTAGCTGAACTTCCCAGGTAAATCTTTGGATGCAGCAGGGATTTCATGGATAATCCACGCAACATCACGGAGTTTTTCATGCTAGGACTCTCCCAGAACTCCCAGGTACAGAGGATGTTGTTTGTACTTTTTCTGTTTGTCTATTTGATCTCTATTGGAGGCAACCTACTTATAATTATCACTATTATTTTCAGTCCCACCCTGGGCTCCCCTATGTATTTTTTTCTTTCATATTTGTCCTTTATTGATACTTGTTATTCCTCTTGTATGACACCGAAACTCATTGTTGACTCCCTGCATGAGGGAAGAGCCATTTCTTTTGAGGGCTGCTTGGCACAGTTCTTTGTGGCTCATTTATTGGGAGGAACTGAGATCATTCTGCTCACAGTGATGGCCTTTGACCGCTATGTAGCCATCTGCAAACCCCTGCACTATACCACCACCATGACCAAGCACCTCTGTGTTGTGCTAGTGGCAGTGGCTTGGCTGGGTGGTTTCCTGCATTCACTGGTTCAGCTCTTTCTGGTTCTTCAATTGCCCTTCTGTGGGCCCAATGTAATCAATCACTTTGTGTGTGACTTGTACCCTTTACTGGAGCTGGCCTGCACCAATACCCATGTCATTGGCCTGCTGGTGGTGGCCAACAGTGGTGTGATCTGCCTGCTGAACTTCCTCATGCTGGCTGCCTCCTACATTGTCATCCTGCACTCCTTGAGGTCCCACAGTGCAGAGGGACGACGGAAAGCTCTGTCTACCTGTGGGGCCCACTTCACTGTTGTTGCTTTGTTTTTTGTGCCCTGCATATTTATTTACATGAGGCCATCATCTACTCTGTCCATAGACAAAATTGTAGCTGTGTTTTATTGTATTTTGACACCCATGTTCAATCCCCTGATTTACACTCTGAGAAATGCAGAAGTGAAAAATGCCATGAAGAATCTCTGGAGAAAATGAGAAATTTTAAGTGGAGGACACAAGTTACAATGGGTAAATAAATCATTGATATAAGAGTTCATATTTTGTATGGGACCTAGGAGCAATTGTCAAAAATTTTAGGATAAAATTGCAAGAATGCAGGCAGGTGCTAGCTACTTATCCCAAAATTCTGACAATTACTCAGGTCCTATACAAAATATGAATTCTGTGGTCCTACCCACAGCTAGGGTCTGTGTTCATGGCCCATGTAGAGGTCCAGAGTCTGGGTTCCAACCTGTGGCCCTGTTGGAGTCTGGAAATCATGCTACAGCCAGGGCCACACAGATCTGTGTGGCCTGTGATTCCATGTGGTCATCTGGGTCCTGGCTGCTACCAAGGGTCATGTCTGTGTCCATGGCCCAGTAGCAGCCAATGTCTAAGTTTATGACCTTGGCTTTTGTTTCTCCCAAAGATCATGTGAGATTCCTGAGGTAAGGTCAGTCACCTGAATCCATGTTGGTGTCCAAGGACCATGCTACATCCAGGGCCATACAGATCTGAGTGGCACATACCCAACATGGTGACTCCATGCCAGGGCTGTAGATGGTGGGGGATGTCTGGGTTTGTGGTCCTTCTGCAGTCATGGTCTGGGTTGATGTCCAAGGCTCCTGTTACCATTGAAGGACATGAGGATGCTTGACATCTGGGGCCATGCTAGTGTCTGAGGTCCATACTACTCCTGAGGCCATGTCAAACTGCCACCAGGAGCCATGGTGAGATTCAGATCTGGCCACTGGGTCCATGGCCCCACTGTAGTTTCTACACTGCTGGGGTCTTTGTTGAAGTCCAAGGTCCATGTTGCCACCAAAGGTCATATGGAAGCCCAGGGTTGGGGTTGCAACCTGTGGCCTTGTTGGTAGGTGGGGACCATGCTGCTGCCAGAGACATCCTGATCTTAGTAGCCTGTCCTTCCACCTGGAACCAAGATGCTGTCCAGACCCAGGTTGCTGTATAAGGCCATGTTTGGGTCCATGGTTCAGCAGCAACTGGATTCTGTTTCTGTCTGTGGCCTGTGTCACCTCAGGTAGGGTCATAGGAACCATGCATGATGAAATCAGAGGACCATGTTGAGCCAGCCCCACTCTTTGCTGGCCCTGAGAAAGCTGAGTCTGCCTCTTGATGGACACTGTAGCAAGAAAACTGGTGACCCTCATGGGAGATCTGGTCCCTGCACTCAGGAGAGATGGCTCCATGCCTCACCACAGGCAAGGGAGAACTGACCCTAATGGTATAGGTGTAGGAGAGCTGCCTCTTCCCCTGGCCTGACTTGGGAGGCCCTGAGGGCCTGGACTGACCAGCTCAGTTACAAATTAGGTCAACAGCTGGGCCTGAGGCTGGCCCACTCTAACGTCTACCCCACTTGGGACCTTGTGGAGCTTTGTGAAAGGACTGGTCCTGTGGAACAATACCTGCAGAATCTCCATACTCAGGGCAGCTGTGGGTTATCCCAGAGGAGTTCCAGTGAGGACCCAGTGGTGATGGTGTGCCAGAAACTAGAGGCCTTGAACCAAACCAGTAATTCATTGCAATGAGCATTTGCAAGTAAAGCTGATTGGACCAAAGTGTATACTGTGTGACTCACCTTGGCTCCCAATTCTACCACGGGCAATGAAGAGGTCTTAGAAGGGTGGGAATGATGGAGTACTAAAGAGGGTTTTTTTTTTGTCTGTGTGTTTGGTTTGGTTTGACTTTTAAAGATTATTTTGGGGCGATTGCTGTAAGGGTGAGGGGAGGACATGGGGGTACTGGGAGGTGAGTGGAATTAGGGTACATGATATGAAATTCCCAAAGAATCAATAAAGAAATTATATTAAATTAAAAAACAAAAATTGCACGAATGTTTGAATGTATGCATATATCCATACTCACAACTACCAGATTAAATGATTATATCACAGCTCAATTTCTTTTTAAGAGTTTACCCTAAACTGAAGAATATGAAGGGGCAATCTTTGTCTTCCTCACCTGTGTTTAAGAGGGATCTCCAATAGTCCGGGATACTGAGTGGTGTCTGGAATGAGCAGAGTGGTTTTGTTGATGATTAGTAACCTGTTTCTCCACTTTAGATGATGCATTTGATCCTTTAGTCTCTGATACTTCAACCTACA
>JAQHUG010000618.1:267792-287012 GCA_028555095.1 Dicrostonyx torquatus
GGGTCTTTGATTCAATTCCATTGTTCCACCTGTCTGCTTTTGTACCAATACCAAGCTGTCTTCATTACCGAAGCTCTAAAATAGAGTTTGATGTCAGGAATGGTGATGCCTCTGGAAGCTCCTTTATTGTACAGGATTGTTTATGGTATTCTGGGTAGTTTGTTTTTGCATATGAAGTTGATTATTGTTCTTTTGAGGTCTGTGAAGAATTGTGCTGGGATTTTGATGGGCTTGCATTGAATCTGTAGATTGCTTTTGGTAGGATTGCCATTTTTACTATGTTGATCCTACCTATCCAAGAGCATAGAAGATCTCTCCATTCTTTTGATATCTTCTCAGTTTCTTTCTTCAAAGACTTAAAGTTCTTGACGTATAGGTCTTTCACTTCTTTGGTTACTATTATCCCAGGCTATTTTGTGTTATTTGTGGCTATTGTAAATGGTGATGTTTCTGATTTTCTTCTCAGCCCCTTTAATGTTTGTTTATAGGAGGACTACTAAATTTTTTAATTGATCTTGTATCCTGGCACATTACTGAAGGTGTTTATCAGCTGTAAGAATTTCCTCATAGAAATTCTGGAGTTACTTATATATACTATCATACCATTGCAAATAGCAAAGTTTTAATTTGTTTCTTTCCAATTATTATCCTTTTGATCTTCTTCTGTTGTCTCATTGTTCTAGCTAGTGCTTCCAGTATTATGTTGAATAGATAAGGAGAGAGTGCACAGCCTTGTCCCTGATTTTAGTGGAAACACTTTATGTTTCTCTCTGTTTAATTTGATGTTGTGGCACATTTACACAATGAAGTACTACTCAGTGGTTAAAAGAAAAACAATGGCATCTTGAAATTTGCATGCAAATGGATGGAACTAGGAAAAAAACATCCTGGTTGAGTTAACCTAGACCCAGATACACAAACATGGTATGTACTTATAAGTGGATATTGGATGTAAAGCAAAGGATAAACAGCCTATATTACACAATCCCTGAGAAGCTAGATAAAAAGGAGAAGTTTAAGAGAGAAATACATGGATCATTCTGGGAATGGGAAACAGACAAGATTTCCAAAGAAACTTGAGAGTTGGGGCGGGGAACAGAGAAGGGAGTGGGGAAAGTAGGGAGAAGGGGAGGAGGAGGAGTAGTTGATGGAACAGTATGCTCAAGAAGGAGGAAGGACAAAGAGGGAGAGAAATGCAAGAATATCTTGATTGAGGAAGCCATTAAAGGGTTAGTGAGAAGTGTGGCACTAGGAAAATTCCCAGGAATCTACAAGGATGACTCCAGCTAAGATTCTAAGTAACAGTGAACAGGATGCCTGAACTGGCCATCCCTTGTTATAAGATTGATGACTACTTAATTGTAATCATAGAACCTTCATCCAACAACTGAAGGAAGCAGATACAGAGATCCACAGATAAACACTGGGCAAAACTTCTGGAGAGCAGTCAAAGTGAGGGAGGAGTGATAATATGAGCAATAGGATCAAGACCATGATAGTGATACCCACAGAAACAGCTGACCTGAGCTAGTGAGAACTCACTGACTTTGGACTGAGAGCAGCGAGCCTGCATTGGGCCAAACTAGGTTGACTGAATGTGGGAGACAGTTGTGAGGCTTGGGCAGTCTGTGGGGCCACTGGAAGTAGGACCAGGATTTATCCCTATTGCTTAAACTGACATCTTGAAGCACATTCTCTTTGGAAGGACACCTTGCTCAACCTAGATATAGTGGGGAGGACATTCGTCCTGCCTCAAAGAGATGTGCCAGACTGTATTGACTCCCCATGGGAAGTCTTATCACTTCTGAGGAGTAGACAGGTTGAATGGGGTGGGGGAAGGGTAGGTCAGGAGGAGCAGAGGAACTGTGAACAGGGATAGCTATATAAATTTAAAAAAGATTGTATTTTAAAAAATCTTATACACTATGAAATAAAAAAGAGATAATAAATGATTTTTTTCCTAAAATTGACAGGCCAAAGGACTTCTAGTTTAATCTTTTATTTTGCCTGTCATCAATATAGATAGAACATATGCTCCAAGATATTTGGATTCATATTGGTTATTCTGTGTCATAAAAACCTAGATATGAGATACAACTGTTAGGTGATGGAATTATTAAACAACAGCATTTTATTTATTTATTTATTTATTTGTTTGTTTGTTTTGTTTTTTCCACACAAGGTTTCTCTGTAGCTTTGGATCCTGTTCTGGAACTAGCTCTTGTAGTTCAGGCTAGTCTCGAACTCACAGAGATCCACCTGCCTCTGCCTCTTGAGTGTTGGGATTAAAGGTGTGCACCAACACCGCCCGGTACAACATCATTTTAAATTTTAAAAAACGAATGTATTAAATGCTGTAATGTGAAATATATTATTTTTAATACAAAGAGCATCTGTACTCTCGGTGCTTTTTAAAAATAAATTTTGAACTTTGAATATATGTTTAATATTTAATATATGGCTAATTTTATACTTAATGTTTTAATAATTTTAATATTCTGTAGATAATATAACATATGTATGCAATATATTTTGATCGTATTCACCCTCACTCACTAGTTCCAGGACAGGTTTCAAAGCTACAGAGAAACACTGTCTCGAAAAAAAAAAAAACAACAACAACAACAAAAAAAACCCTTTAGAACTTTTAGAACTCATTGTTTAAGAACCTTTTTCATTTAGATTTCTGGGGGCATTTTATACATAAAAATACAGTTTAAAGTAAGATTTACTATAGCAAAATTTTTGCTGAACTAAAGAAACAAAAGCACCATGATTTCCTGGACAGAGCATGTTCTTTAGTTAGATGGACGATTTGGTTCCACCAATTACACCTCTAAATTTTGTCATTTATAACATAGGAGAAATAACAAATTATATGGGGGCATTAATGAATATTTTTATCACATGTATCAAACTTTAAATCTTTCTATTCACATATGTGATGTTTGTATATGTTTCTCTGTGTGTGTGTGCATGTGTGTGTTTGCTTGTATGCATGTCTGTGGACCAGGAAGGCAGACGTTTCCTTCTCCATTTGCTCTACACTTTGTTTTTGAGGTAGGTTCTCCTCACTGACCCTATAACTCTCTGACTACCTAGATTGGAGGCCCTTGCTGTCCATTCTCTCACTGCTGTGGTTTCAATCATGTGCTGCATGTCCACATTACACATGGAGGTAGGGATCCAAACACAGGCCCTTTCCTGTTTATACAACAGTGCTTTATCCATGGAACCATCTCCTCCTTCCCAAAACATGTAGCTTTCCATACACTTGAGGTTTTTTTTTATAAAATATACATATTATTATTTATATTCTCAAAATCTTTATCTTAATATTAATCAGAAGATAAATGAGTAACTCAACTCAATTAGTAAGAAAATAACTATTGAATATATTCAGCAAATGGTTAAATGAAGAAATAAAGACATTTAGTTATAGAAAAATATGAAGATACATAATACTATTGGTACTTTATAAGCAAATTAATTAACTCAAGTGAACTCAGCAAGAAAACAAATGTGGTTTAGTGAGAGAGTACATTATCTTTCAAGAACATTTAATTTAATGATAATAAAAACTAACACATTGTTTCCAGGAGATTTTCAGTAGCTAGGCAGGCACCTTTCAAAACTGAATATTTTCTTCAGTGCTACCACCAAAAAAGTCAGAAGGGAAAAATAAAACATAGATCATTTGAAAAATCAAAAAATATCTGTCTGTCATCTATCTATCTATCTTCACATATCCACATGTACACACACATAAACACAGATACAGACATACAACATGTGAATAGAGAAGAGGAAAATGCAGTAATAGAAGCCACAGGTAAAAATGGTGAATTCACCTATATAAGAATATGGAAAATGATGGAAATATTTGCAATGAGCATAATGTCTGTTATTACAAAATAGTTTTTTCAACAAATTAAAATCATCACTTTCACCATTACAACAAGCATAAGACAAACAGTACAAATTAGTTCCCAGAAAAAAAGCATTTGATATCTAAATAATTGCTTAATCTATAAACTGATAAAGATTTCTTAGACTTACATTATCCAGTGTTGAAAACAGTTGTTGATAACTTCTGAGATCTGATTCCATAGAACAGGGACGTAACATTGGTGATGACCTTACTTCAGAACACCTTATACGTATACTCATTAGAAATAAGGAAAGAATTATGCCTTTAGGTGTTTCAGAGCACACCTTCATGATAGTGAAAACTAAAGATCAACTTTAATATCTACATAATCAGGAACAATTGAATGATTTAGATCTATAAAATATCAAGTAGATATTAAACTCAATTGAAGTACAATTAATGATTTTGATTGACTCTAATATACGAATGAGAAAACAGATTATAAAATAATTCATATTATCTCAAAAGCTAAATATTCACAGAAAAACATTTCAGGCAAAGCATGTCAAATACTAATAATGGATGCCTGTATTGTGGGATTAGGACAATTTTTATGTCAATAGAAAAATTCAGATCTGAGTTTTGAACAAAGGGAATATAATAGCTTAATAAAAACTCTTATTTTACTGTGGGTTTGAACCCACAGTATCCAGAATCATAGTTTATTTGTTGATTGGGTGATTTAGTCACTGTCATGACTAAATATAAGGAATTAGAAACACATGCTTAAATCTATCTTGTCTAAATTAATGTAGTATTCAGAATAAAATCCAGATACGCACACTTTTGTAATCTGAGTCCTATAGAAGCTGAGGCTTGAGCATGTGAATTCAAGTGCGTTCTATCTCATATAAACAGATTGAAAGCGAGGACCATTCATAAGGAAAGCACAGTTTGTACCTGCCTCTCTAGGTGTGTTTGGGTTCAATGGTTCATTCCAGAGCAAGTCAGCTTATTTGCAGAGATCAGTGCCCACGGAGACAGCATTCACTGCACTTCACAAGCTGCTTCCTCACACACATATCCATTTTTCTTTAAATATATTTACTTTCGTTAGTGACTAACAAAGAGTTTTTAAATAAAACTGAGTTGATGGGTCAGATTTCTTTTGTTCTCAATGTTGATATAGTCCTGTGAGGAAAAGCATTTCAACTTAGGCAATAAAAAAGTTAAATTCAGTTTCAAAGTATTAGGTTTCAAAAAGATGATAGGACAAAACAACCCAACCATTGTTTAGCTTCTTTCTCTAAGCTACCTTTCTATGCATCTGTTTGAGTGAGTAAAATATATACCAACACTGAATCTGAGGTTAAAGCTGATATAAAAATCCCCAACAGCAAAGAATATTAACATAGAAAACTTTGGAACTGAAAGTTCTGAGATAAGTCCTGCATGTATGTTTTCTTAGAGTAGAAGCTTCTCAAGTTAGCTATTTCAAGCCTTTTCCTAAGAAAGCCCAAATACAGTCCAAGGACACCTTCATTGATTCTTGAAACTGTAAACCTAAATGGGTTATAAATTATGAACCCTGTGGCTTCTTATCCTTATGTTATTTTTAGATCAGGAATTTTTGGACTCTAGCTTTACCAGAATTTTCGTGAGTAGATTCAGGAACTGTTTAATACATTTTATGCAAATGCAAGAAGTTAGTGATGCTCTGATCTCTCAGATCCCAGAGGTCTAGAATTAGTATCTTTAGCCAAGATGGCATCCAAATCAATAGAGCTTGTTCTCTGTCTTGAGACCATGACATCTGTGACCAAAAGTTTGGGAAAGAGCAAGCTAGGATGAGCTAGTAGCATATCTATGGTAGTGCATGTAAAATGATCTTAGGGCTTGAGACCTAAAGCATAGAATAGTGTAGTCATGGAGAAATAGGTGAAGGATTCAATTTCAGTCTATAAAACAACACTAATGACATTGTTTCACAGTGTTATGGGGAAGATAGAGCAAGGTAAGATGTAAAACTGTCTAACCCAGAGTAAAACTAACCTGTTACTATTATCAGTGTTTTGAGGCTAGAAATGCATAGGCTAAAGAGACAGCTCTTTAATATTATAGTTGTAATACTAAGAGCTTTGATAACTCCTTGTTGTGTGAATAGACCTTACCTAAGGAAACACCACACAAGTCTCCCCACCCCAAATAAGGATACCATGACAGACCAAAGTCTAGATACCATAAAAGTCAAACATGGTGAACCAATAAGATCTATTAAGGTTACTCACAGGAATAAAGAGAAAGCGTTAGTTACAGGAGCAGAAACGACTCAAAGAAATTAAAAATGCTGAGTTGGTCATAGTGTCACATAAACATCCAACAGAACTTTAGACTGAACAAAATATGATTGATAATGAGACAGTGAATGAATTTAGTGAGTTGAGGCAAGTTGTTGTGTTGTTAGAGGATCCATTAGAAATATTGAAGGAACAGATAAAGTTAAAATGCAATTAGAAGGTTATATCCTATTGCAATTTACCTTTAAAGTTTAATGAAAGTATGATTGAGATAAACAGGATGCATTTGATAGGTCACCCTAATTCTTCTCAAATGGTTTATGATTTACAGATAGAAATTAAGAAAACTTTTGTGAAAAAGTTATCTGATACAATAGGAATGAATGTTACAGAAGGTCTTGCAGATACCATAGCCTCATTCAACCCTATGAATCACTTTACTATGGTTCTTATTTTAGCAGGTTCTACCAATAGTAACATTATTGTTTGTAAAATGTGTTTTGTTTTACTTGTGCAAGATTGTGAAGCAGAAAGATAGATAAGAAGCTGTATTTGCTGTACGACTGCATAATTTCAAGCATAGCAGAAGGAGGAGAGGTAGGGGCAACTCCTCCACAGCTGCAGCTGGCTCCTGAAATTGACAAGTAGCTATAATCTGTCTTTTGTTATAGCACCTTCTGTTTAACATACGTAAAATGTATTTGAGAGTTTCCCTAAGGTACAAAATCTATGCAAAACTTGAGAAAATCCAGCACATTGTAATATTTCTTGTGAAGAATTCGCATTTGTCATTGTCCCTTTGAAAGCTTAGTTAGGATGTTTTTGGTATATGGAAATCAACTGGCTAAGGTGTAAATTGGAGAACAATAAAGAAGCCCAACAGTAAAGGAAAGCATCTCAGTTTTCAATGACAGTCCACAAAGAGGTTGAGTCCCCTTGTAGCTGGAAAGGCTAAAATCATCCAGGTGCTTCTGTACTTCTTTCCATGGACCCTCATGAACCTACACCCACAGCCAGAATACAACTTTTATGGTCACTCCTGAGAGGGAGGGGTCCCGTGAAGCTGGTCAGTTTCAGGGGCTTTCTGACGCTATTTTGAGTTGTTTTCCTTCTGTCTTAAAGAGCTTCCCTACATGATGGGATGTTTCAATCTTGGAGGAAATTGCGATGCAACATTCCTCTGCCATAAACTGTGTGATCTGGGTTTGCAGCTTCACTTTACCTTAGTTTCTATATTAGCAGATGATAATGCTACTTAGTGAGATCTCAAGGTGAATACTTGGTGTGTTTGCTTCTTTTCTAAAATAAAACACGATATCGAAAAGAGACTTTTGGTTAAAAAAAAAAGAATTCTACTTTGTTTTACATTTTCAGAGGAATAAGAATCTATCATTTCAGCGAGCAAAATTACAACAAGCCAACAGTCAATATCAAGTTAAATAGGGGCAAAATGCAAAGCATTTCTACTAAAAAAGGAACAAGTAAAAGATGTCCACTCTCTCCACTTCTGCTCAGTGTAGTGTTTGAAGTCTAAGCTAGAGCAATAAGAGTCAGACAGGATAAAAATTGATACAAATGGGAAAGAATATGTCTGATTATAACTATTTGCAGATTTCATACATAAAAACCTCTACGATTCCTTTAGAAAGATGTATGTACAGCTGATAAACCCATTCAGCAAAATAGTAGGAAACAATGTCAACAAATGAAAGCTGCTAGGACTCAGTTATCATGCTGGCCCCTGTCACCTGACAGGATGCACTCAGGCAGTACCTTGGCTAGCCCATGGGTGCTATATTACTACATAGTCTGTAGGCAGGTGTGAAAGGTCCCTTTAAGAGACAAGCTCCACCCATTCCCACTCTCTTTCCTGCTGTGCTTCTGAAGAGGCAAGCAAGTCTCTGTTCCTCTCTCTGTGTCTCTCTCTCTATCTCTGTCTCTCTGTAGCTTTTTCTCTCTCTGTCCCTTTCTTTCTTCCCTCCCCCATTCCCTTTATCTCAATGAAACTCCCTATGCTATCAGTGGCCTGCAAGGTGTTTTTGTCTCTCACCTGCCCTGAAGCCTCTGGCTACCACCTGCCAAGGTCCCTCTCCTTCACAACTCTTATAAATGCCACAGTATTCCTGTTCTCCAAAAAAAAAATCAATGAAAATATAAGTTAGAACACAAAAAGAAAACTAAAGCTGAATCCAATCCACATGTCTCCACTAAAGCACATAACATTTAAAATAGCAGGTGATGCAGGAAAAGATTTTCTGAGGTTGAATGGGATGTATACCCATGACCTCGACCTCAGCACCTAATGGGGACAGAGGCAATATCATTCTGTGTGGCTGAGTAAGAGATACCCTCAAAAACATCAAAAAGTAATTGAATTTCATAAAATTGTAAAATAATCTGTGGAAGGATATGGTCACTATTAATATACTTTTTTGATGGAATTCCCTTCCAATGAGTTTAAATCCGTGTGTCCATTTACACATAATAATTAGACAACAAGACATGTGAGCACCAAAAGAGGGTTAAGTCCTTCCAACCTTCATGCTATAAATTAGCCTATCTAATTTTTGGACTGGTAAAACAGTGAACATAAATGAACATTGTGCATAAATGCAGCAAGATCACAGAGCCACAAGAAATCATGTCAAACATTTCTGTGTACCCTAACCTGAAAGGTGCTGCCATTGCCTCCTTTGTCACCCTAGGAACACCCAGTGGTCTAGGAAATTGTATTTTAATAAAGAGAGAAGACGGGAAGTAGCACTAACACAGTATTCCTAATACATAGTAGAAATGGGAACACATAATAGTGTAGTAGTGAATGTACACTGAATAAGTTACACCTCAAGAAAAGAGGACCTCAGAAACAGACACACAAGTATTATTCTGAAATAATTCAAGAATTCAACAGAAAAAGTTCACTGTCCCCCACAAAGATACTGGACTGTTGAATCCTGAATTCTCAACCACAAGTATTATGAGATCCATTATTTTCCTGCCTTAGAAATGAGCAGAAAGTACTAAATAATTTCTTTTTGATAAAGAAAGTGAAAACATAGAAGAGTGATCTAATTTCGCTTGAATATAATGGAGGAGCTATGGAAAAAACCAACAACAATAAAAACCCAGTAACCCTCATTAACTTTTCCAAAAATACATAAGTGAACAATACTTCCTTACTTATTCTGTGGTGCTGATATAGTATTTTAATACCAAAATCAAACAAATATAAATAATAAATAATAATAATTTATAATAATAATAATTCATAATAATATATAAAATAGGTACAAAAATTAATAAAGCATTAGCATAGCATATTTAATAGTTATAAAATTATTTTAGATTATGTACAAGTGAATTGTATTCCAGCTATGAAAATTATTCAATAGAGTACATCCTATTAATAGGAAAAGGACATGACACTAATTAGGACACAGAGCTTAGTAAATGCAGTAATTAATACTAAGAGCTGCTATTGTTGCTGTTATTACTGGCTTTACATTCACTCCTTACCCATGTGAGAAAAGATGGCAGCTTTTTAAACTTTTATGATAAGTGATTTAGCTTAACTATCCTCCCGGATGCAGAGAAAGTGTCACACTGTATGTTTTTAGGATGTTAGGACACTTAATTATGGAAACCTCCATGATCCTGGTGATATTATGTGTGAAGAAAATTTAATTGTTTTGAATTTTTTTATATAAAATGTGTTGTATGCAATAATGTTTTTTGTTCCCCCGCAATAAATTTTTATTACTTTAAGATCATAATATAATTACATCATTTCTGCCTTCTATTTCATACCTCCAAACCTTCCTATATACCCCTCTCAGGGCTCTTTCAAATTCATGGCCCCTTTTTTCATTAATTGTTATAACATGCATCTATGTATACATATGTATATTCATAAATTAAACCAGTTCATCATTTTCATATGAGTAATGCTTCTTCCCTTGAGGAGCCACTGGAATGCTTAAACTTCTAAAACATTTTCAGTGGGAAGGTGTAGAAAGCAGGATGAAGTTTTGGTTTCTGCACGGGGAAACTTGTTAGGAAGATTTTTAGATTCTAGATATTACACTGCTTAAAATTGCATCAATTTCTGAAACTCATTCCTATGGACAGAAAGATCTCTGATGCACCCTAGTACAGTTGAGTGATTGTCTCATTCCTATGGACAAAAAGAGCATTGATGCACCCTTGTACAGTTGAGTGATTGTCTCCATCTCATACATGATTACAGGCTGCAAGGTAGCTTCCTCAGGGACAAACAGTGAGCAATACCCCAGGCTGCTATCCTCACAGTAGTGAGAACCCTTCATGTCCCAGTCTTGGTTCTCAAGGGTTTATACGCTACATACTTCATTACAATATTCTAGACCAGAGATATGGACTGTTAATAAATTAGTTTCAACTGCAGGAAAAAGAACTTATTAGGTGAATTGTTTCGAGATAAGTACTACTAAATATCTGTTCCTAAGGCAAATTCTTCAAAAAAAAAAAACAGAAATAATTAATTCCTGGGAGGGTAAAGGTGAGACAGATTTATCTTTTAATAAAACACTCAGTAGCCTTTACACACGGTTTTATTCTTTTTCTTCCATTGGAAGAATTAAAGGGTAGACGTTTGTGTTTTTCTTTGTAATTTGATCCAGGTAAGGACGTTTAGAAGATTCCCTTTAGTATGGAGAACCATGAATGCCTAACTCAGCAAAATATTTTCTTTTTTTCTTTTCTTTTGATAGGCATTACAAAACCATCAAGATTTGAAAGTGCTTGTTAAATGCATTTGAAATTTGTGTCATTTGGCAGTCTCTGCCTCCTAAAGCATTGTTTAGGTATTGCGGATTTGGGACGCATACATTACACAAAATACTGTCTAAATATCTGTATGTAATGATTACTCTGTGTTTCTGAAGACATTGGATATTCTCCTCAACTGCAGCAGTAGCCAAAGTAAGTTCCCCAGGATTCTGATTTTTAATTTATTATTTTTAATTTATAATTTATTATTTCCACCCCAAGAAGTTTTCCATAAAAAATCATCAAACAATGCCTTTTGAACATTTTCAGATGTCTTAAGAAGGTGTTGCTAAAATATTTTTTCTTTAAACTATAGATATGGTTAAATGTGCATATTTTTAAAAGTAATAAGAGGGAAGAAGTATTAGGAGGAGGCTTACAATTCATGAAACTGCAAGAACTCATTTCTATGGTTTGAGCACAGGTAGAATATAAATGTACTGAAAAGGTTGTGTGGGTTACTGAGAGTTTACTGCATAGAGTGTGCTGATTTGGGCAGCTTCTTGGCTAATGCAGTCACACCTTTTCAGAAAACAATGTTTTGGCTATTCTCAGGGATTCAAGAGAGGAAAAATACAATTTGTCCTAATAGTTGGAGACCAAAATACAGCTGAGAATCAAATAAGTCTCCTCGGAATTAGAGCTATGTTAGACGTGACCCTCACTACAGCTGAGACAAGTCAGAACACACAGGACAGTAACAGCTTTTGAATTCTGCTTTTCCAAAGAATTCTTTCAATTCAGAAGCTGAAGTTCAAAGATGAATACACTAAAAATTCAGAATCTGGAATGGGAAAGGATACTCTCTACTCTGATTGGAAATCTGAATTAACAGTTCAGACTCAGAGACTTTATGTATAATTTGACAAAATACAAGATACCCAGGAATTTCTAATGTAGAGCAGTTCTGGAGGTTTGTGGACTGGAAATCTAAACTCATTACCATCTGGCTTTCTTTTGTAACTTGGCAGAGGACTGTGGAGGATTTCTTATGAACATAGGTGGTGGTTTTAAGGCACTAGCTTACTTCTCTTAACTCTGGCAATGGTGGCCTTCAAAGGAAACTGATCTGCCTTGGAGACACAGGCACTGAGTAAATGCTAAAAAGATAGAGACCGACATCCTGGATTTGGATACAGGAACCTTTACCTTTTACCACTGGGACTTTAGGTAAGTTCTTTATCTTCCAGCCACAGTCCAGTCTTCTTTTCTTTAAAATTCACATTTAAAAGTGTCTAAACCTTTTGACGTTATTATGAGGAATAGGTGAAACACTACACACAAATCACTTAGTATAGTGCCAAGTGCATGGCAGGTACTCAGTGAAAGATTGTCCCACAGGAAACTTGTACAGGACATGAAGGCCTCAGCATGCTGCCACAGATGCGGAAAAGCAGAGCACAACAAAAGGTTCATGCCCAAATATCTGAGCACAGGAATTAGAGTAGTGGCCAGACTTTCTCAGTGTGAGATGAGGTTGCTCATTTACATCCCTGCCTCTCCATTGCTGTCTTTCCTTTTATGGAAGACCAGTCTCTTCTTGCTCCTCTGCAAACACCACAGTGCATGCTATTAGTTTTTGAGCCAGGGCAGGGAATGAAACTCCTTTATTACTTTAAGATGAATTGAGCACCAAAGACATCAGTTTTGACATATACTCAAATTGTGCAGTCTGCCTTTGTGTCTACATGCTGTGAGTGAAAAGGAAGAACCTGAATATTTTAAAAGGTTCAAAATATATACAGACTACTTGAAAATCTGCAGGAAAAGGAATGATTAACCCAATGAGTCATGTTTTGGTGTGTGGTTTTGATCATGAAATATGATTTTGGTATTTACATTCTAGAATTTATAAAAATGTATTAGTCCAATCTTTGTTATCCCAAGGATTAACTCCTCTAGAGAAGACCTGGCAATCAGAAACACACTCGTTTTATTTTCAGGGGTTCTTGTTCCTTGGAGGATTCTCTAATATTTTGGGCTATTTAGAAGGGAGGTTGTGATCCTGGGCTTAGAGATGTAAGGTCTATGTCTCAACAAAGTATTCCTGAGGTCGCATGGAAAGACATCTCTTTCCAGCAGACTTCAGTATGTATCATGATCACATGTGATGGGGATAATCCATCTTACTCTCCACAGTTCTTGTGTGTCAGAACCCATGAAGATATTTTTAAAAAGAAAAAAGAAAAGAAATCTGAAGCCCAGGAAAATAGTAAAAACTGATGATGAATGACATAGCAGTTTTAAATCATATTGTAAAGTTTGAGTGGTATCTGCATTCTTCATCAAGTAAATGAAACAGATTTTGTTATAAAGTGAATTCAGGCTTGACTTATTTACTGTGCAAGCAAATTGTTGGTTGGTGGGGTTAGTTCAAATGAGAACACATATTTGACTGTAGAACAAAAGACAATATGTCATGTGGGGTGGTCAGGGCAATCTCATCCTCTGTCCTGAGTGCCCATTCACTAGTGCTCATCCATCCCCTTGTCTTATGCTCATTTGGTGAATTGGTAAGCACAGTTTTATGAAAACACCCTATTATCTTTTGGTTACATTTAGATACCATTAGTTGGATTTCCATGATGTGCCAAAGTATAATCCTTTATATTTGTTGTTTCTTATTTTGCTCAGATTTGAATATTCATTTTGTCAATTATAGTACTAAATATAGAAATCAACGTTATTTTCTTATCATAAAATTAGTATGGTAATTTGGAAAATGATAAAAAAAAACTAAAGAAAATGTTTGACCCGTTTTTATAGAGTTTTGGGCAGACTAGTTCTAATGTATGACATGGTAGAATTCTGAAGATTAGAGTTTGTGACTATAATTAACTATAGTTACTTTACAATTTTCTCCTTTCTTTATTTTTCCTTAAGACAAAATATTTTTTTTGGATTTTGGAAAAAATTAACCATATCACACAGATGAAGATTAAAAGGAATGTGACTGAATTCATCTTGATAGGTCTTACACAGAATCCCCAAGTGCAGAAAGTAGTGTTTGTGACATTTTTGTTTTTGTACATGGTAACAATTTTAGGCAACCTGCTCATTGTGGTCACCATCATCCACAGCCGGGCTCTGAGTTCCCCCATGTACTTCTTCCTGAGCCACCTTTCCTTGATAGATATGATTTACACTTCCTCTTCAGCTCCAAAGCTGATTGTGGACTCCTTTCAAGAGAACAAAGTCATCTCCTTTAATGGATGCATGGCACAAGTCTACGCAGAGCACATTTTTGGTGCAACTGAGATCATTCTCTTGACAGTGATGGCCTACGACCGCTATGTGGCCATCTGTAAACCTCTGCACTATATGACCATCATGAGCTACAAGCTATGCATTCTCCTGGTGGGAGTGGCCTGGACGGGAGGGTTTCTCCATGCAACTATTCAGATCCTCTTTACAGTCTGGCTGCCCTTCTGTGGCCCCAACATCATAGACCATTTTATGTGTGACTTATACCCATTGTTGGAACTTGTCTGCGTGGACACACACACCCTTGGTCTCTTCGTTGCTGCCAACAGTGGGTTCATCTGCCTATTTAACTTCCTCCTCTTGATGGGATCCTATGTGGTCATCCTGCGCTCTTTAAAGAACTACAGCTTGGAGGGCAGGCACAAAGCCCTCTCAACCTGTGTGTCTCACATCACAGTCGTGGTTTTATTCTTTATCCCATGCATATTTGTATATTTACGCCCAGTGACCACTCTGCCACTTGATAAGGCAGTTGCTGTCTTTTACACTACGGTGGCTCCTATGCTGAATCCTTTAATCTATACCCTCAGGAATGCTGAGGTAAAAAATGCAATAAGGAAGCTATGGAGAATAAAAGTGAGAACAGATAACAATTAAAGATGTCATTGAACTTTACATACACAGGTAATACATGGACTCTTAGCCTCAAATTTTTGTTCTCAGATGAGAATGTCAAATGTAATTTGATATTATTTGTATATAGCTATTTCAGTAGAAATTTAAGCAAGGGTTCTTGCCCATATTTCTGTTCTCCTGTCTCATATGTCTGTCATCACAACTAATTGCTTCTAAATCAGCAAATATCTGTAGAGTGGTTGGAAATCTGAAACATCTCTAGAATCTAAAAAGTATAAGCCTAGAATGTTGGTTTGATAGTAATAACTTTATGTAATATTGAGATTGTTGATTATTAATGATAATAAAACTAAGATCTGTAATGATCTCACTTTACTTGAGATTCTGGTATCCACATTAGTTCTTTGTCTTATGAATTTTGTTTTCTATTAAATATTGGTTATGTAAAAAATATACTGCTTATTTTATACCTATAAACCTTCTATTCTTTTATATTTTATCAGTTGAAATCTAGTTAAGAGATAGACCACAAAGTATTCTTGAGTTGAACAGATGAAATTTTCCCACAATTAATAATTTTAAGGTATTTATGATATAGGAGTAAAGATATCCTGATATTTTATGACAAATATCTAAGAAAAGTATATAATTTTTAGACTAGACTTCTCCATGAACTCTAGAATTCCAATATTTGGGAAATGCATAGTTGTTGTCCATTGAATAATGATGTTAATTGTGTTTTCTGTGGCCTGGATAGATGCTAGTACAAAATAAACTTCTTTGATAAGTTAACAAGATTCAATCCTTCCACTGGGATGATGATGATGATGATGATGATGATGTGTGTGTGTGTGTATGTGCATATGCACATACTGAGACTGGTAAACAAGGAAATTTATTTTGCATTGATAATCTAAGCTGCAGAGGACTGATACTGGCAGAACATTTTCATCACAGAGCAGACCAACAGACTTGGGAAATTGAAGGGTTCTAGTGTAATTACTGAAATCTGCCTACATAGGTAACAAATGAACTAGTCATAACCTGCCCTGAAGATACCAATGAATTGAGTAAAATTTATTTCAGTAGATATTTCCTCTGTTGCTCAAACACACAAATTGTTGAAATTACAGTAAGAATTAAATGCAAGCAGAGTCACAATGAGATCTGGAAGAGATATGCCATATGTTTTTGATTAGGCATTTTCTGGTATTTTATTAATCCTCCACTGAAAATGCACAGACAGATGATGAACCATTATTTAGAGGTGGTTTGTAGAAGAGATGCAAATATTACACTGCACACTCAAGTGTGAAGGCTTAATGTCCTTCATAAAACATGTTAATAAATAAAACATGAATAAGCAGGAGTTAGACCCTGGCAACAGAAGGTGAGACACTACTGTAGTAGGAAGGAAAGAGTAATAGGCAAATAAAATATTGATAACAGATAAGAACAGTTAAAACCAGAATTAATAATCAAAAGTTGTTGTGGTATAATCTCTTTGTACACTGTATGAAGATATGTTACTGTTTTATTCTGATTGGTTTAATAAAGAGCATAATGGATAATAGCTAGGCAGGAGAGAATGGGCACAATTTCCAGAGAGAGATAGGAACTCTCAGAGGAATCTGAGGTGTGGGGAATTTGCGAGTGAGACATGCAGAATTTAGATGTACAGTAAGAAGGACAGATAATGAGTCATATGGCAGAATGTAAAATAATATAAATGGGTAAATTTAAGTTTTAAGGTCTATTTCAGAACAAGCTTAAGGCCAAGAATTCACAATTAATAGTCTCCATCATTATTGGGGAGCTGAAGTCCAAAAGAAAATCTGACTATAAAAGATGAATGAAAATCAGTCTGTCAGAAGCACAATGTGTGTGTGTGTATATATATGTGTGTGTGTGTGTGTGTGTGTGTGTGTGTGTGTGTGTGTGTATCAATAAAAAAAAACACTAATACCAGGGTGCCTAAAACATTTGAGAGTGATGGGTAGAAATGCAGTCTGGGAGGCACTGGGAACAACTCTGTGCTGCTCTCAGTTTATCCTCAGGTTGTAAATAAGCTAATGCAGATTGTCTATTTGGCTATAACGGAGGTTAGTTTTAAATTTTAACATCCTTTTATGGTTCTTTTTTCTTAAATATTTTTCATATAGTATATTTTGGTCATATTCTTTCTCTTTCACAAATCCTTCCAGATCCTTTCCATCTCCCTACCCTCCCAACTACATGTTCTTTCTTTCTCTCTCATAAGAGACCAAAATGCAAACAAAAATACAAAACAAACAAGCAATAGGACAAACAAAACAAAAAAGCATAGAAAGCATACAAAACCAACCAAAATAAAATATGGAGTGTGTTTTGTGTAGGCTAGCTACTCCTGAGCATGGGTTCTTCCCTGGAACATGGTTGATATGCCCAGTGACACTTTATTGGAGAAAACTGATTTCCCCTATTCCAGTAGGTATCACTTGCAAATAATTTCTTGTTTAGAAGGAGGAATTTGCATCCCCTTCCTCTTGTCAATGATGAAATATTTTTCTGGTTTGGTCCTGTGAGCTCTGTGTTTCCTCTTATGGTTCTTCAGTGACGTGTCTGGATAGGCTATCAGGAGTCAATAATGAGATCCAGCACTTCCTCCTGTGTGTTTGTTTGCCTCCTATTCCCCCTGGGATTCTATTCTCTTGTATTTCAGGATAACTACTTCAATTTCCATTGGAACTAGCAAGCAGTAGTTTAGGAATGGCTCACTGCCCCTTCCTTCCTTCCTCCCTCCCTCCTTTCCTCCCTCCCTCTCTCCCTCTCTCCCTGCCTCTTTCCTTCCCTCCTCCCTCCTTCTTTCTTTTTTGCTGGGTATAGTAGTCTGGGCTGGCATCCGTGTCTCTTAATGTCTGCATAATGTTTGATCAGGACCTTCTGGCTTTCACTGTCTCCATTGAGAAGTCAGTAGTAATTCTGATAGGTCTGATATATATATTACTTGGCCTTTTTTCTTTGCAGCTCTTAATATTCTTTCTTTATTCTGTATGGTTAGTGTTTTGATTATTATGTGGTGAGGGGACTTTTTTTGATTCAGTCTATTTGGTGTTCTGCAAGCTTCTTGTATCTTCATAGGGATATCTCTTTTTTTAGGTTGGTAAAGTTTTCTTCTATGATTTTGTTAAATATACTTTCCTTGCTTTGAGTTATACCTCTTCTCCTTCTATACCTATTATTTTTAGATTTGGTATTTTCAGGATGTCCCACATTTCCTGGATATTTTTTGTTAAGCTTTTGATAGATTTAATGTTTTCTTTGACTGGAGTCTATTTCCTCTATTGTATTTTCAGTACTTGAGATTCTTCTCTCTTCCATCTCCTGTATTCTGCTGTTTATGCTTGCATTTATGGTTCCTAATCATTTTCTCATGATTTTTGTTTTTATAATTCCTTCGACTTGTGTTCTCTTTATTGTCTCTATTTCAGTTTTTCTAATCTTGACTTTCAATTTTTTGTCTTTTCCTCCATTTCTTTGAGGTGAAAATTTCTCATTTCCTCTTTAAGTGTCTCAAATATTTCCTGATGTTATTTTTCAGGTTATTTTCTTCTGATTCATCTATATTTAATTGTTCAAGTCTTGCTGTGGCAAGGTCACTAGATTTTACTGGTGCTGTGTTGCTCTTCGTGGCGTTGCGTGTGTTCTTACCTTGTCTACTCATCTTTTCCTCTAATTGGTATAGTTGGGGCTGTCTGTGACTCTGGTGATGAATCTTCCAAGTGCCAATGGATCCAATGCTCAAATGATTGCTCCTCTTCATGCAGATATTGCCACAGTTCCAGTTACCCCATTGGTCACTCTGTGTTCCTTTAGGTCTCAGTGCTCCCGAGGTTTTTCTGCTCCTTTGTTGGCTCAGGCCTGTTTCTGTAAAAGACCCTAGTCTGGATCCACTCCTGCAGAGGTCCTGGCTCAGTACTAGTTCCTAGTTCCTTGGAGGTCCCAGTTTCACCATTTGGACCTGCAGGGGTCTTAGCTTAGGTCTACTCCCTTGAAGATCCCAGATTCATGACCAGATATGCAGAGGTAGCTGGCTCTGGCCCACACAGTGGTTCCTCCCCTGTACCTGCTCCTGTGGAGTTTGCTGTCTCAGGTCTGCTCTGGCCCAGGTTGCTGGCTTATTGCTGCCTAAAGCATATATGCAAATAACATTTAACAAGTTTAGATGGTTGTAGTTGGGAATATATATATATATATATATTATATATGCAATATATATATATGCAATAACAATTATTAAAAAAGAGGCCATGAATTTGTAAGAGAGTAAGGAGGTTATATGGGAAAATTTGAAGGTTATATGGGAAATATTTGAAATATATATATATATTATATATGCAATATATATATATATATATGCAATAACA
>JAQHUG010000618.1:294482-306346 GCA_028555095.1 Dicrostonyx torquatus
AAGAGCACACACCAATTGGTTATGTAATACCAGTCAGCTCTGAAAACACACTTATGTAACATACAGATTGTTATCTGTCTATGCATGCCTGTTTCATCACCTTCTATTGATTTCATGACTCTAGAAAAAAAACTGATGAACTGATGAAGACCCTGAAAGATAAAGCATATTTATTTGTTATAATATGCTGTATGAAACTCATTTGTTATAAGAAATGCCAATTATAGTGGTATATTATTTGTGTTTTGATAAACAAATCTTGCCTGAAGACCAGAGGCAAAGCTAAAACCACTAGAGGTCATGCAATGGTGACATACACCTTTAATCCCAGAATTTGGGAAACAGAGGCAGATGGAGCTCTGTGAGTTCAAGGCCACTCTGGGCTATACAAGTTCAGTACAGAAACAAATCCAGGTGGTGGTGGCTCACACTTTTAATACCAGTACTAGGGAGTCACATACCTTTAATCCCAATCCCAGCACTAAAGGGAATATGAAATGGGAGGAAAGAGAGGCTTAGTCATCTTAGCCTATGGTTGCCCAACCTTGTTAGAGGTAAGATTTCTCCAGTGGTTTGGCTACTTTGCTTTTCTGATTTTCAGATTGAACCCCAATTTCTGTCTCTCGGTTTTTATTAATTATGCTACAACACCTCCCTCTGCCTCTGGAGTGCTGGGATTAAAGGTGTTCCCCCCCCCAACAGTGCCTGCTAGAAAAACTTCTTCTAAAGCAATGATATATATTTGAGGAGGCAGGCTGGTTTAAACATGACACAAGGTATACATGTGTCAGTACATAACATGGTACCTCAGATTTGTGTAGTTTTTACATATTTGTTGAAATTAAAATTTAAAAATCAAGTTTATTTTTTTCAAGATAACAGCCCTAGCTGTCCTGGAACAAGTTCTTGTAGACTAGGCTGGTCTCAAACTCACAGATCCTGGGACTAAAGTTGGGTGTCACCAATACCTGACCTCTAGTAGTTTCAGTTTTGTCTCTGTTATGTCCATGTCCTGGGAACCCCAAACAAGACCACCACAGGGCCAGTGTCTGATACAAGCATACTAGGGTTTATTGATTACAATTTAGCTAGCTTGGAGTGTAATCCAATGCACCAATACAGTGGGTCGGGGAGAACAGCCCCAAAGTTTCAGGGTAGGAGGATTTTAAAGGGAAAAACTGCAAGCCTTGGCATTTTGGGATTGGGTAAAAGTATACAAATTTTGAATTCATTGGTTGGAGTATAGGAGACTTTTAAAACAGTGACTGTCAGCAGACAAGAACTTCAAAACAGTGGTTCATCATATACCTACAAAGATGTTTGAAAGAAGCAGATGTTGTTTGGATACCATGGTGGGTCACTTCGACCAGAGCTGGCACAGTTTCTTGAGAATGTTTATGATTTTACTGTGCTGCAATCACTCTCCCTTAGTCAGGTCCTGTTTAAAATATAGTTCTTTCTCCAAATGGAGTCTGGTCTGCTCCTTTGGTTCTGGTCTTTAGGAAAGAATTTATTTATTAAAAGGCAAATAATATACCACTATAGCCAATAGTACAGTTTCAGAGTGAATGCTGGCAAGAAGAGCTGCTGTTATGGTTCAAATCAAAGATAGACAAAATGGCTAATGTCTCAGATAAAAGGAAATCAGGCTGATGGGGAAATTTGTTTATTGTATTTTCTTTTTGGTACATTCAGAACTTTAGTTGATTGGATGAGGCTTCTTTCATTGAATAAGAAAATTTTTGTACCTTATCCATACAGATGTCTTATTCTGCAGTGATATAAACCAGGAACTGTTTAATTTATGACTTTTTCTAACATTCATCCTATATAAAAATCTTTTGTTTATAACTAGTACATATTTTATTTATTTATTAATCATTTTTACATACCAATCCCAGTTCCTCTCCATTCTCTCCTACTGCTCTCTCACATTTCCCTCACCCCACCCCCATCTCTTCCTCAAAGAGAGTAAGCCCTAGGAACTCATTTAAATCTGTTCCATCATCTACCTGAGGCAGGACCAAGCCCCCACCCATGCCTAGGCTGAGCAAGGTATCTATTCATTGAGAATGAGCTCCACAAAGTCAGTTCATGTATTAGGGTTAGATCCTAGTCCCACTGCCAATAGTTCCACATATTGATAAAGTCATACCATTTGCACCTACATTCAGGGGCCCTGGTTTGGTCCTATTCAGGTTACCCAGTTGTCAGTTTGGAGTCAATGAGCTCCCACTAGCTCAGGTCAGCAATCTATGTGATTTCCCCATCATGGTCTTGACTCCTCTTTTCATATTATCATTTCTCTCTCTCTTTGATTGTATCCAGGGGCTCAGTCCAGTGGTTACTTGTGGATCTCTGCATCTGCTTCCGTGTGTTTCTGAATGAAGGCTCTAGCTTCTCGAGGGTTGTATACCGTAGGCTGGTTATTCTTTTTCTTTATATCTGATATATGCTTATGAGTAAGTACATGTTATATTTGTCTTTCTGGGTCTGGGATACCCCACTCAGGAAGATTTTCTCTAGTTCTGTTCATTTTCCTGAAAATTTCAAGATGTCATTTTTTTCCTGGTGAATTGTGTAATGTGTAAATGTACCATATTTTTGATTCATTCTTCATTTGAGGGGCATCGAGGTTGCTTCCAGGTTCTGCCTATTGTGAATAATACTATGAACATAGTTGAGCAAATGTTCTTGTGGTTTGAGTGTGCCTCCTTTGGGTTATGCCCCAAAGTGATATTGCTGGGTATAGAGGTAGACTGATTCCCAGTTTTCTGAGAAATTGTTGCACTGATTTCCACAGTGGCTGTACAAGTTTGCACTCACAGCAGCAATGGAAGTGTATTCTTATTACTCCATATCCTCTCCAGCATAAGCTCTCATCAGTGTTTTTGACCTGAGCCATTCTAATTGTTGTAAGATGAAATCTCAGAGTTGTTTTGATTTGCATATCTCTGCTGGATAAGGGTATTGAACAGTTCTCTCACTGTCTTTCAGCCTTTGGAATTCTGCTGTTTAGAACTCTATTTATATCTGTACCCCATTTTTAATTGGATTATTTGGTATTTTGATGTCTAGTTTCTTGAACTCTCTGGATATTATAGATATCAGCCCTCTGTCAGATGTGTGGTTGGTGAAGATCTTCTCCAGTTCTGTAGGTAGTTGTTTGCTTTGGTTGACCATGCCCTTTGCTTTACAGAAACTTCTCAGTTTCAGAAGATCCCATTTATTAGTTGTTTCTCTCTGTGCTACTGGCATTATATTTAGGTAGAGGTCTCCTATGCCAATGCATCCAAGGATACTTCCCTCTTTCTCTTCTATGAGCTTCAATTTTGTTGTATTTATGTTAAGATCTTTGATCCTTCTGAACTTAAGTTTTTGGCATGCTGATAGATATGGATCAATTTACATTCTTCTACATGTCAACATCCACCATTTATTTGAATATGCTTTCTTTTTCCCATTTTATTTTAATACAATATATAAATATTTTAATCTATTTGTTTAGGTGGTGGTGCACAGGTGTAAGTCCTGAGATCGGCATTTTGATGAAAATGAAGTGTAAGAAGAAGGATTTGAGAGAAACTGACTATAGTTGTGGGAAAAGATGTGGTCTCAACAGCATTTGGCTTCATCCTGGAGTTTTGAGAGCTTTGGAGTGTGCTACAGAGCTGATTTCCCTTGCAGGCAAAGAATTAACTGTTTTTACCTCTATATTGGTCGTTTGGAGGCTCTGAAATCATTATAATATTTCCTCCTATTCTCGCATGCATTGTCTAGAGACACGTGGGCTATTAACTGTTAGTGATCTAGACTTGTGGTGCTTGGAGTATGTGTGTACTAACCAAGTAGAACAAAAACAAGATGGATGAAACAGAAGCCACCACACTCTGTATCCTCACAGCATTTACACTTGAATCATGATAATAAGTTCATGCTTCTATTCTGGTTTCCTTCAGTCTATTTCCAAGGTATGTTAGAGTAGATCATGAGAAACTCAGCCTCAGTGGATACATCTTCATCACAGTTCCTGCCTGTATGGCTCAAGGAACACCACAGAAGATGGGGTGGAAAGACCAAAAGAGCCCAAACATCAAGAAGTCTGCTCTGAAACAATCTCTCATAGAAAACCTTTTGAATATTTTCCTTCTTTTTAAAATATTTTCAGCCTCATTCCTATGCATTCTACTGATATGTTTATGTATGTGTGTTAATCATATGTGTCTTCATATTCTATATGTATATAGGTACATGTGTATATATGTGCATGTGTATAAAGATACCTGGGGTGGATATTGAGTGTCTTCCACCATCATTATTCTTTTCTTTTGAGGCAGGATCTCTCACTGAGCCCTGAGCTCACTGTTTAGCCTAACTGAGTGGCCAGTGAGCACTGAGATTCTCTGGTCTCTGCTCCACCAATGCTGAGGTTACAAAAGCTTGCAGCCCAAGCCCAACATTTTAAATTTTTCTTTTATTTTTGAGATTAAAATATAATTACAACATTTTCCTCTTTCCTTTCATTTTTCTAAGCTCTCCCAAATATCCCTTCTTGTTCTCTTTCAAATTATCTCTAATTTTCACTGTTTTCTGTTACATACATCAATGTGTATACATGCATATTCCTAAATACATAAATACAGTCTGCTAATTTTGTATAGTGCTTCTGGAATATATTTTTCAGGGATGATTATTTGGTACTGGAAAGTCAGTGGGTGTGGTTTACCCTGGGGAAGAAGATTTCTCATGTTCTTAGATCTCCTTAGATTCTGGTAGGATTCTGGGGAGCCGAAATCAGATCCTCATGCAAACACTTTTGTAAGTGAACCATCATCCAGTTCCTACACCAGTTAAAATGTTTTGGCTCATACCTCTGCTTCTTAATGTAGGACTTCTTTCTTGGGTTGTCCAGTTTTGTGCTAATGCATAATGCACTTCTTCTTTCTTATCATTTATATTACTTCATTATACATTTTTTCTTATTCTTAAAATGTCCTAATGGGCACTAAGCTAAATCAAAGGAAGACCTGGATTTTTCATTATTTACCATTAAAGCAGTAATAAATGTGACTGTTTTTGATAGATTCACTGGACTCAGAGTAATTGTTGACTAGTACATAAAAGACATAAAACTAGAATATATTTATTCTGAATTGGTGTGTGTATGTGTGTGCATGTGTAGGTCTTTGTGTGTGTTTAGAACTGTATGTATCCATTATTTTTCTATTGCTGTGATAAAATACCATGACCGAGGGCAGCTTATGGAAGAAATAGTTTAATTTATTTTATGGTTACTGAGGATAATTGTCCATTACAATTGGTAGGTATAGACACAAGTGGCAGATATGGCTGCAGGAGCAGGAAACTGAGAACTTACATCTTCCACTACAAGGGGAAAGCAGGAATAATAGACTGGAAGTAAGGCAAAGGTATAAATTCTCAGTCTCAGCCCCAGTAATGCACTGCCTTTAGCAAGGCTGCATCACTTCCCCAAACAGCACAACCAATTGAAGACCAGCGTTCAAGTATCTGAGCCAATGGGAGACATTTCTCATTTAAACCACCACAGGCACAGGAGACATACACGTTTTAAATGTACTTTATTTCTAATTAGCACATAATAATTGCACATATTTATGGGGTATTTCATGATACTTTATTCCATAAATATGACATGAATTATCATATCAGATACATATTATGTCTTTTTACTTGGAACATTTAATTACTCTTTAGTGAATATGCTGGAAAATTCAATTAATTATTATAAAACTTTCATCACCCACATGATGTTACAGAATGTAAGGAGTTATGCCTCCAGTTCAGCTTCAGCCCTGTGTCCATTAACCACCAAAGGCTTCCTACTTTAAACCATCCCCGAGTATGAGCACATTTTTAAAAAACAGATTTAAATAAGAAAATATTACCTAAATGTAAAGTGGTTAAAAGGGAGAGTATTGTTCTTAAGACCATGAAATCTTGTTAAGAGCAGAGAGATTACTGAGGCAAAACAATCATTAATATGCTGAGAATCAATGTTTATCTAACCTTTCTATTGTTATCTGTTCACAAAGTATAAATGGAGAATAATGGCCTGAAAAATCAGTTTTATTCTGGTCACTGTTTTATCAGTCCTTAGGATTTTGGTACTTTGCTTCTGTCAGTCCCTGAAAATGGGAAGAATATCAGTACCCATCTTTGGATGGACAGTGAGATTATATTGTATCACTAATACTCATTACTTATTCACTTTTTACTACATGGAAATCATATGATTACTCATACAAGGCTGAGTGATTGGAAGAAGTCTCCAGTTTTGTAGAATTTCCCAAATATGTGAGGGGTGGATATTGTCTTTTGTTATACCCTTCTCTACTCTCTTTACTGCAGAATTTGTAAATAAAATGCATAAATAATTTTCTCCTTATCCAATAAATGTCCTTTCTAAAATTATAGATAGTAGCTTTTTATTTTATGATTCAATTTAATTCATGCTGTCCTCCAGGTGTGTTCATTCATTACTTGAAAGAACTTTTTTGCTCCCCAATTTCTTAATGGCATCTTTCATCTGAGCATTTCTCAAGGTATAGATTAAGAGGTTTAGCATGGGAGTTATCATAGTATAGAACATAACAACTGCTTTATCCATAGATAAAGTAGCTACAGGTCTCATGTACACAAATATGCAAGGTACAAAGAATAAGACAACCACTGTGATGTGTGAAATACAGGTAGAAAGGGCTTTGTGCCTTCCTTCTGCACTGTGGCTCTTTAGGGAATGTAGGATGGCCACATAGGAGACCAACAGAAGGAGGAAGTTTAGCAGACAAATAAAGCCACTGTTAGCAGCAACAAAGAGTCCAAGAGTGTGAGTATCGGTGCAGACAAGGTTGAGCAAAGGATTAAGATCACACATAAAGTGATCTATGACATTAGGGCCTCAGAAGGGTAATCGGAAAATGAACAGGATCTGTATGGTGGCATGCAGAAATCCTCCCAACCATGACACTCCCACTAGCAGGCTACATACTTATCGACTCATAATGGTTGCATAATTGAAGGGGTTTGCAGATAGCCACATAGCAAACATAGGCCATCACAGTCAGCAGGATAATCTCAGCACCTCCAAACAAATGCTCCATGAAGATTTGAGTCATGCATCCATTGAACAGGATGATCTTCTTTTCACAAAGTGAATCTACTATCAGTTTAGGGGTGCTAACAGAGGAATAACAGGCGTCAATAAAGGACAGATAGGCCAGAAAAAAGTACATGGGAAACTCTAAGAATGTTGTAGAAATTATGGTGACCACAATGAGTACATTTCCTGTTATAGAAGTGATGTAGATAAGAAAAAACACAGCAAATACAACTTTCTGCATCTTTGGGTTCTCTGTGAGTCCCAGAAGAATAAACTCTGTCACGTTGTTTTGGTCCTCCATTTTATTTCATGTGATAGCTGGTTATATCACCTGAAAAAATATCAATGCGACTTTTAATCTTTTAAAAATCTCCACTTATTAACTTTAGTCTCAGATCTCTATTTTCTGCTAATCTGTGAATTTTTATTTGTGTTACAAGAAAGGTTCTGAATTCTTCAAGTTGCTTCTCAGGTGACAACTCTCTTAGGAGATCAATATGAGGGAATTTTAAGAGTGTGCAGCGCAAAAGACAACTGATTATACGAGTCCATCTGTTATGACTCAGGATCTAACTTGTTGTAGATTTTATGCTAGTGGAGGCTAAGCTTTAAGAAGGATGTAGATGTTGTGTGTAAAGGCTGTGAATGCAAAGCTAAAGCACTTTCTCTATGTCCATATGAAATAATGAAATTTAGCAAGTGTATGGATATGAGTGTAAAACTAAAGAGGAAATTGAAGAAGGAGAAATATTGGATGGTAATGCAGTAGAGTTGTGTGTGAGAGCTGGATGAGAAGGTCTGAGGTTGAGTACCAGAATGGAAGCCAGAGAGAGGAGTTCAGACACTATTTAGATCAGGTGACATAGATATTCTAGGGAGTACTCCTGGGAATATAGAGGATGCAAGTGCTGTGGTGGAAGGCAAAAGACAAGGGCAGAGTGTGAGAGAAGAGTGGAGGAGATACAGAAAAAACATTTTTTCCTTGAAAAATGATATAATAAATCTTGATACTTTGTAGTCTAATAAAAATATGAGCATTAAAAATCATGTTTATGAAATCTAATAACTTCACAATAGTAATACATATTTTCATGTGATTGAGTTTTTATAAGGCATGACACCCAGTTTCCTGTGCACATGTTTCTTCATTAATGTTTATAAAAAATTATGTGGTTGACATTATTTTATCAATGTTTCAAATGAGGCAAGAATCATGAAAATTAAATGTTATTTGCCACAACAAGAAGACTACCGCTCAAATGACTGATCAATGAGTGAATTCTGAATTTGTAGTTAGTACCCAATTTCATTCTTATTATACTCGTGAGAGAATGTCACAATAGTTATTTTTACATTATCTTAAAAATTACAAAATAGAACCAATGAAATTAGCAATTGATACAAAAACCAAGAATTCATAAAGAGCAGTCAAATGTGCATTTCGTGTTATTTTTATATTTTTATTATTTTTCTTTCAATTCTTGGTTCACATTCTATGTTGGTTTAATAAGTATACTTTAATTATTTTTATTTAATCTTTTATTATGGCCCAAATAATACTATTATTTTAATACTACTTTAGAGGAAATTTCTACGGAACATAGTATATAATGCACACAATGACATTTTTCTATTCTCAAGTATTAAGAAAGTTGTGGTATTGTATTTAGTAACAGAGTCTTGGAATTTGATCTTATTCATGGTCACACTCACCTTTACTATAACTGTGAAATGAAAGCTTTAAGATTGTCCTTCAAAATGGTGAAAACCATCCAACAGCAGCTATGAGAATATTAATTTTAGAACCTCTGCTTCGTATTAGAATCCTGGTTCTACCATGTGCAATTTCTTTTATCTTAGGTGCATTTCCTCACATCTCATGCTATTATTTCCTCACCTATAAAGTGATGATATTAAGATACATTTTATAGATTTTTATCAGAATTATTGCACGGAATATATAGAAAAACATAACACAATCAAAACTAGAACAATATTATAAAAAGTATTTAACCACTTGATAAGCTCATGGAGAATCATTACCAATATTACTCTTCAAGAGACCATAAACTCATATTATCTATAGCAGTAATCCCAGGAAGGGTTTTTTATATACATGGAGTAAACCTTTGATAATTTATGTATTTAAATCTTCCATGCATATGGAATATACGGAAACATTTCTCATAATTTGTCTGGATGTTTTTCATTTGTTATTCCATGGCAAAAATTCATTTGGTAAGAGCATGCATTGTTTTTAATTTTATAAACCTGTGTCCTACAAATTCTTTAATAATTTAAACTTCAATTACAATGTGAGAGAAGTTTAATACTTAATTGTCATAGATGTAAGATAAGAACAAAATGATAATATATAAATGTATTTGAAACACATTTAAAAATAATTATCATCATATGAAGAAAGTAAGAATCTTTTATAGTTATCAATCCCACTATGAAACTTAGCTTGTTCATCTTAGATGATTCTAATAATGTCTGGGAATATTCAAACACAAAGTTATTTTCAAACTGAACTTCGACTGGAATAATTAATTTTAATGTGGAACATATGCCACAGTTAGAAAAGGAATTACTTAGGTAATTTGATGTGAAATCAAAAGTTGAGACTTTGTTAATCCAAATCTTCTTTTATAAAGTTTAAAACAATTTTACAGGAAACTCGATATTAGAATTTTAATATATTTATATAGAGAAATGATATTCAATGCAAAACTGTTGTTCCCACAGGGCAGAAGGCAGGTAGTGTGGATGAAATAAATTAGACAGATCACTCTTTCATGATGAATCCTGATCTGGAGATATTAACAGCAAAAGCTTTTTATATCTTGAACTATACTGATATTTAAAGAGGACCAACAAAGATGCAGAGGCATTGACTTATAACTGTTGGTTTTTCACCTGGGATTAATTATATCTTTTGATGGAAAGGATTTGTCTTGGAAACAGATATTCTGGAGAGACATCACTGGAAAAAATGTTGAGTGGGGAATTGTAGTCTCTGAATTGGGATGAAAGCTGTGACATTACTTTCTCTATGTTAACTCAGATTAAGAAATCAAAATGCTGTATTGGTATCAAAATGGCATAACTTCAAGTTGAAAAATTGTTTTAATTTTTTACGAGCAACATCACAGAAGCAGCTTCAATTTTCATATAAGTATTGCAATATCTCTGAACATTTACTCTTTCTTGTTAAAGTAATGAGGGTATTAATGGAGCCTAATGACTGACAACAAGCACACTTAGTAAGGAATTTAGCATTCTGGCTAACTGCTTTTTTATAATAAGAAACACCTACCATCATGGAAAATTTCAAGTATGTGATATAGAATCATTAAATACAGATACTTGACTGTGCAGTACTTCTCCAGAATTCATCTATCTTAAGTCCTTGGCAATTACCTTTCTACTCATATCTTTGACAGGGCTGTTTTCAGCACCCCTACATAGGTGAGATCACACAATATTTGCATTTTATTTGATTTCTTTTACTTAATTTAATGCCTACCAGGTCCACCAGTGTTAACTGAAATGGCTGTTTCCTTCATTTTAAAGATAGAACAGCATCACACACACACACACACACACACACACACACACACATCTGGAATCTCTTCTCTCTGCCACTCTATTCATTCATACTTTGATGGATAATTTGGTGTAGGAGGCTCCTTTTTAAGCCCTCTCAGGTTTTTAAGTGGATTTAGCTGGCCACGTGAGCGCCAAACTGTTACATGGTGGAGGAGCAAGCTATGGGGGCTGCGTTTCCTGGCCCTGACTCCTGGCTCCCAGCTCCTGGCCACGGGCCTGCTTTTGATCCCGGCTAACATATACCTGAAATAATAATACACAAACTGTATTCATTTAAACTCTGCCTGGCCCATTTTTGCAGCCTCTTATTGGCTAACTCTTACATATTATTGTAACCCATTTCTAATAGTCTGTAAGTCACCACAAGGTGGTGGTCTTCCTGGGAAGATTCTAACCTACATCCATCTCGGGCCAGAGAAGCACGCATCTCCCACACTTCCTTTCTTCCCAGAACTCTCTTCGGTCTACTCTTCCCACCTAAGCGCTGCCCTATCAAAAGGCCAAGACAGTTTCTTTATTTAACCAATGAAAGCAACCCAAATACAGAAGGACCCTCCTACACCAATAATTAAACTGATTCCATACATCATCACTTATGAATAGTGCTGAAAGAATTATTTTTCTGATGGTTAAACATGTTGAACATGCTTCTTCAAATATTTATTTGTATTTATAACCCTTTTTGAAAACAGCCTATTAATTTTACTGATACATTTATTGATTAGGTAACTTTTCAATTTTGCATTTTTATATATTCTATATTAGTCCTCTGATGCACAGTTTGCTGTAGTTTGTCCCTTCACTGTGCTGAAAGTCTATCTTGCTGTGTGGAACTTTTATTGCACTTTGCAATCATATTAGTCAATCCTTGGGATCATTTCCTCTGCTATTTGAATTTTCCTTTTTTTAAAATTATTTTGTTATTATTATTACAAGAAAAATGTACATTCACTCCCCTTGTTCCCGGCCCTCCTAATCCCTACCCACCCCACCACCCTCCCCCTGCTTCCTTCAGATGAGGCAGGATACCCTGCCCTATGGGAAGCCAAAGGCCCTCCCCCATCCATCTCCGTCTAAGAAGATGTGCATCCATATAGAATAAGTTCCCAAA
>JAQHUG010000618.1:407191-418465 GCA_028555095.1 Dicrostonyx torquatus
TTAATATGTGATCTGGACAAGTTTTAGCTAGAGTTGCAGCCCTTCATTGGAGAGCACTTCATTGGAAAACAAGAATTCTGAGGTGTCTCTAGGGAGCTGTCATTTCCTCTATGCATCATGATTGTCACCATCATGGAGTAGAGATTGATGTGATGGCCTAAGGGATACCATGGCCTCATAGTCACGGCAATAATATAAAATAGTACAATGTCAGCTAGGTTTGTAGTAATGACAAGTCTTTATCTTCCTTTACAGAATGAGGGGGTATGGAATGTGAGCTCTCACCTGAGATTTTAACTACTACTTACTCTTGCTTCAGCTTCCATGGTTTTGTTGTCACTTAGAGTATATAGAAGTGGGAGATCCACTGAGGGAGGGTATATAGTGATGAAGTTTTATTTATCACTCTGATGCGGGATTCTTCTCTGTGTGCTGTGAATACCATTGATTAATAAAGAAACTGTTTTGGACCTACAAAAAAAAGAATTATGTATAACATGAAGGCTGTTCTATAGTGATCTAAAACTTTCTATTTCCTTCTGTTTCATTGTTTTCCCCATTTTATGGTTTCTAAAACATATTAGCAGCTGATAAAATAGTTGCTAAGAGTCCTGGATCACAAGATTTTGGTTAAATTGTATTTGATCTCTGTGAAGGTATTGAATGCTGTAATGTTATAAAATCAGTAAAGTCAAGGATGCAATGGGGAGAATTATGACTACTAGAAGGTTTCAGAAAAAAATCAGGTGGATAATTGTTCTGGGCAGAAATGTGATAAATACTTCTGTATTTGTTTGATGTAACTTAGTGTTCAATCTTTTAAAATTTAATAAGATAGCCAAGAAAATGGAAAGTTCTTTTAGATGTGAAGGTCTAATTGTGTAACCTCATAGAAACAAGCTGATTGTTCCTGAAGTTGCTGATCCTATTTTAAAGATATACCCTGTACCACAATGCCCTCCAGAAAGTTACTCTGGAATAGTTGACAAATTTAGGCAATGAAAATAAAGAGATTGTGCTCATATAAATTAAGAACACATTCAATACTTGGTTGCTAATAATATGCTAAGATATAACTTAAGTGTATAAATGAGGATAGTATAGCAATATATGGAGGTCTTGAGATAGATTGTAGTTCTTATATGCTTAGAAAAAATATCTTAAAAGAAACAGGATCAACAGAAGATGTGCTAAACTCTTTGTAACGGGAATTTAGATATCTTTATTAAATGTCCACTACAGGTTCATGACTGAAGCAGATGAAGATGATGATGATGTGCTCTATGTCATAATGGACTCCTTGTCATGTTCAGAGCTCCATGTCAGGCCTTGTTCTTTTTTTGTTGTTTTGTTTTTTTGAGACAGGGTTTCTCTGTAGCTTTGGAGCCTGTCCTGGAACTAGCTCTTGTAGACCAGGCTGGTCTCAAACTCACAGAGATCCGCCTGCCTCTGCCTCCCAAGTGCTGGGATTAAAGGTGTGTGCCACCACTGCCCGGCTCAGGCCTTGTTCTTAAGTGTTTTCTTTTTGAAGCCTTATAAAAGGATCAATGGGTCAGAACAACAATGTCACAGAATTTATCCTCTTGGGCCTTACTGAAGATGCTTCTGTGCAAAAAGCATTATTTGTGATGTTTTTACTCATCTACATTGTGACAATTGTGGGAAACTTGTTCATTGTGTTTACAATTATCTCCAGTCCCTCTTAGGCTCACCAATGTACTTCTTCCTTGCCTGTCTTTCACACCTGGATGCTGTTTATTGCAATACCATCTCACCCAATTTGATTGCAGACTTACTCCATGATAAAAAGACCATCTCCTTCACAGTTTTTATGGTCCAGCTCTTTGTAGAGCATTTATTTGGTGGTACTGAGGTTTTCTTTCTGGTGGCAATGGCCTATGATCGCTATGTGGCCATCTGTAAGCCTCTGCACTATTTGACCATCATGAACCGACGGGTATGCATCCTGCTATTGATAGTGGCCTGGACTGGAGGTTTTGTTCACTCTCGCCTTCAAATTCTTTTCGTTTATAACCTTCCTTTCTGTGGCGCTAATGCAATTGACCACTTTATGTGTGACATGTATCCATTATTGGGGCTTGCATGCACTGACACTTAATTTATTGGTGTCACTGTGGTTGCCAATGGTAGAGTGAGCTGCATAGTAGTCTTTATCCTTCTCCTAGCTTCCTATGGAATAATTCTAAACTCTCTCAGAACTCATAGTCAAGAAGGGAGGTACAAAGCCCTGTCGACCTGTAGCTCCCATATAATGGTAGTTGTCTGTTTTTTGTTCTCTGTATTTTTATGTATGCCAGACCTGTTTCCAACTTTCCCATAGATAAATCCATTTCTGTTTTTTATACAGTTATCACTCTTATGTTGAATCCTTTAATACACACTTTGAGAAACTCAGAGATGAAAAATTACATGCAAAAACTTTGGCATAAAATGTTTACTACAAATAGCGTAAGAAACTCATTGTGTGAAGAAATTACTAGCTATATCAGTTCTAACAAAGGATCACCTTGTCTACTCAGTGGATCCCAAACATTCTAGGAAGACCTCAGAGAAGGAGAATGCAATTATCCTTTGAGCTTTTACATTAAATTTGCATGTACCCATGTGATGTATTTTGGTCATGTCAACACTTCATTTCCTCACCTCAAACTCCCTTTCTATTCTTTCTTACCATTTTTTCCTCCCAATATCAGGTGCACTTTTTAAAAACCCATCCATTCAACCTATATTTACCAGTAAGTATATAAGTCATCTATGAAGTATGGTATGTTTCAAGAGGCCGCACCTGAAGAAAACCAACTCTCCTTGTCCTGGTGGTCACAAATTTCCAAAGGATTTTCAGTTAGATGAAGGATTTCATTACTTTCTCCCTCATCCATACTGAAATTTTGTCTGACTTGATGTATTTAAATCTTCTGCATATAGTCACAGTCTCTGTGAGTTCATGTGTACAGATGTTTGTAGTGTCTGGAAAACAGCATTTATATTCATTTACTCTCTATCTCTGGTTGTTATATCTTTCCACCCTATCTTCCATGATGATTCTTGAGCATTGTAGAGGAAGAATGTGATGAACATGTCCCATTTTTGTTAAAATTTGACAGTTTCTTATTTTCTTTAAGTTTACCAGTTGTGACTCTTTATATCCATTGACACCAAGTTCAAAAAAGAAGTTCCTATGATGAGAACTAAGTTGTGCACTAATGCTGGAGGTGGCAGCACACGCCTTTAATCCCAGCACTGGGGATGCAGAGGCGGGCAGATCTCTGTAAGTTTGAAGCCATTCTGCTCTACAAAGCAAGTTCTAGGACAACCAGTGCTGCTGGACAGAGTAACCCTCTCCTTAAAAAGGTGGACTAACCTACAGGTATAAAGATAGGATACTCAGCAGTGTCATATTATGTCCACTTAGCAGAATAATAGCAGTGGGTTTTCTCATAGTTCCTAATACAGGCATAGGTTCTCAGTGTAGCTAAAGTTAATGAACAAAATGTATTCACATTCATGACATGAAAATGTAGAACCGGCCTGGAATTGTATCAAATGATAAAAGGCTTAAGACAAATGTAGAACAATGGAATTTTATTAAGGTGTACATAAAATGAAAGTATGAAATTGGCTTGTAAAAATATATAAATGAAAATAATGATTTCTCAGCTGAAGCAAGTCAGATCCAGAAATAAAAACAGGCATATTCATTCTCATATAAATCTTTAAATAAATGTGCTTAAATTGAATCATTCACAGACATCAGGAAATTATTCACAGCAATTTTTGAATTTCAAAGTAAGGAAATAGAATATATGCAGTATGAAGTGAGAAAAGGAAACAATGGAAAAATATTAAATTGATTAGGGAATATAGGGTAGAGGAGGTAGTATGGGACACTAAAAACCTTAAAAATCACATAGAAACCTAATAATTAAAAGTTTCCTAAAATGTATAAATATGCATATATTCATACATATATGAAAATAGTTGAAATAAGAAGACCCTATATTCAGTGATGGTACAGTTTTAATCCCAGCACTTCTGAGAAAAGTTATACACATTTCTGACAGTTTAAGGTCGGCATATCTATAGAGCAAGTTCCATGAGAGCCAGGGTAGTTACACATGGAAATCATGTCTCAACAAACAAGCATACAAACAAACAAACAAGAAAACAAGAAACAGAGAAAGAATACCCTATAGTGGAGTTTGGTGGATGGTTGGAAACTATAGACTATCAAATTAAAATACCTATGTCAGTAAAGGTTTTTTTTTTCCTGAGTTGTTAGTCAATAAGGTCATATACGGCCCTCAAACACTGCAGACTGTTGTGACTGTACTTAGCCTACAGAACTTTACCTTAAGCCTCTACAGCTGAAGGCAATACATGCTTGGACCATAGACAATGGATAATCAATGTGGCACTAGCCTGGGTTTTTCGTCTGCTTTGGCTAGCTTTCATGCTGGAAAGTGCTATGCTTATCATCAGATGGGGAGCATTCAATGACAAAATAATAATAAAAAGGATGACAAAAACAGACTGACTGAAAGAAAAAGATTCATCAGGCCCTAACTCCTAGAGTTGGATTCAAATATCACCACTCCTACTAGTGTTCAGACCTATAGTTGACAATCTTTTCAATAATAATGTCAATTACAACAGATTCTGCAGTTCCAAGTCCTTTTTCAGAACCCCAGAGCTTCTTGGCCGGAGTGTCTTTCAATGGTCAGAGTAAAGTTGTACTCTGCCAGGTTATGGCTGGGGAAGGAGACAAGGTCAGCTTCATTTAGACTGATTTGTACATTATGAATCTAAATCTAAAGTGTTTCATAATATGCAACATTATAATTTATTAATCATTTTCTCTATAATTTTTACTTTGCATTATAGCATTTTAATCTAATCTACACAAATTTTATATACATATACAATGAATTTTGATCATATCCTCTTCCTATTCCTTGACTAAAACTCCAAGAGCATCCATCTAAATATTAATTAATTAAAATCACGTCCTCTTTTTAATTTATTGAGTTCATTTAATGTTGCCCATGTGTATATGGACAGGGTCATCTTCATTAACTTTTAATCACAAACAACTCCTCAGATAGGTGTGATGCCTGGAATGTTGACTGACTTATCTTGTAAAGATCTTGTGCAGGTAACCATGGCCTCTGTAAGTTCATAGTCCTTCCTGAGCAATGACACTTACAGATTTTTTAACTTTCCTTTGGCTATGTTTCCTGAGTCTTGGTGGTAAGTGTGTGTGTGATAGAGATGATCCATTTAAGGCTAAATACCCCATAGTCAATTATTCTCATTTCTCTGACTAGTTTTAGTTCTCTTTAATAATGTTGCTACTGCAAAGCGAACTTGTTTTGATAAGGGGCAAAGACTGAACTAGTCTATGGGTATAAAGATAAACACTTTAAAAGCAACTGAATACTGTATCAATTTAAGAAAATGGTAGTAGCAGGATATCCTCTACTGTCTGTTATCTCTTAAGCCCCACGTTCTTGGCTAGGTTAGCAGTACTAGGAATAAGCTCCTTTTCAGGAACAGGCCTTCAGTCCACTTTGAAAGCTTTTAATTATCCCCAAGAGTTTAGTGCCTCTATTGCACCAATGGGTTATCTTGATGGTCCAGCCATAATTTTAGGATTACAGTTGTGTAGGGGTATTGTTAACATTTCTCTCTCTTAGCAGGATGCATAGTACTTTCTGATATCCTTTAGAATTTTTGTGTATAACATTATAAGTTTCTTATGTCCCTTGGCATTTAACTACTTTCCTTGTAAGTAACTCACCACCTTTTCACTAGAGATTTGATTATTCATGAAAATAAACCTGTCCAGGAGAGGTATCATTTAAACTTCTGCCATGCCTTCTAGCAAGCTCACTTATTGGAAATGTGGATGACCTAGAGCCACACACACATGTAAGGTTATCTGTACACATAAATGAAAAATTATTTTCTCTTTAGATTAGCTCAATGGATTTTTAAAAACTCAATTATACTCAAGATGAAAGATGTCTTACTATTTAGCCCTCAAGTTATTGTCTTCCTTTGTTTACATCACTGCTTATTGAAGTTTGTGGAAGGTTCCAAATGCCTTGGAGTTAGTAAAAAGCTGGAGAAGTTGCTCTGCTTATGAGGAAAATGTCATCAGTTTTGCCATGTGCTTAATCTCAGATTTTCTATTGTTATGTAAATATTAGAAACATTGAAGAGCTAAGCACATGGTAGTTTTGGTAAATCCTCAAGGAAATATCCTCTTGTCTGCTTCAACATAGTAAGACAAAAATTCATGCAACTCCCTTTACTGCTTATCTTTCGTTCATGTGTGACTGTAAAATGGGTTTGAATAATTAGTTTCCACTAATTTAGTCAATTATGTCCATATTTGTGTAAACTAACTTTATTTTTGTTTCTTATTTTCACAACAGCTGAGAATTTTCAATTGTTTTACTACAGTAAAATAGTGGTAATATATATTGGTATCTTTGCATCTATCTTCACAAATTTACTCATATGCTTATATATCATATCATTCTCTAATAAAAAAAGTAATGATTCCCTCCACTGCAGATAAATGCAAACTATGAGTTCTTGAAATAATGACCTTGGAATACAAGATGAGCATTCCTAAGATGTACAATGGTTTTCTTGAAGGTTAGAGAATCTCGTGAGCAACATGTGAATAGGGCAAATTAATGTGAAAAAACACACAGAAGTTCATTGGAATATATGAGAGTCCATTTGCTCTTAGTTTTGTAAACTGGCTGATGTCTACTTTCTATTTACCAATTTAAAAACTTGTGTGCTATATGAATAACAATTAAAAATTGATTTACTACTTTTCTTTATACTTTATAATTTCTAAACCATTTATCAAACAAAAGCTAACATTTTATATATACATATATTTGTATTAGTAAATTTAATATTCCACATAGCAAGTGTATCTGAGCATAATCAAAAATATTTTATGGTTTTGAAGCTTATGATAGGTTTTAATGTATGAATATCAAAATGATGTCAGCCAACTTGTTAGTACATATATGCAGAAAAAGTCATGATCAGACACTTGGTGATATTCTTTTCCCTAGTTACTTAAATTTCTATGTTAAAGTACCATAATGCTAATAAAAACTGTGTTAAAATAATTTTTCCAGAAAAAGTTTATTGGCTGGTGCTGAAAGCACAGTTTTCATTGTGTCCAAATTTGAAAACTTTATGACATAGAATATGAAGTGAATATTCATGTGATGTACTATAGTGTACATGTATTTCTTGATAGTCAGGTTGTCTCATGAAGGGCATGTGAACAGGGCAAATTTATCTGAGAAATAAACACAGGTTTACTGGAACATATGGAGAACATTTGGTATTGTTTCATAACCTGACTGATGTCTAGTTTTAGTATTCCAACATAAAACAAAACAATTTATATTTAAGATCGTCATTTTACTGTGTTATAGAAATTCTTAAACTTGACAATGAGAGATTTGATCAGGTAAAATATAACACTGGTAATAAATTAATGTGAAGGTGCAAAACATTAATGAGAGCAAGACATGGAAGATTGATAATTGGAGCTACAACACTATATTTTGTCATTCGACAAGATTGTCTTTTTTCTGTCTGTAGCTTTTATAAGTACTGATCTCCCAAATTATCTGGATCAGATGCTGGTGTAATAGAAATTGTACAAACACAGGGAGCATCATGTCAAGCTTCTAATTACAGATCAGACCCTCTTTCACATGTCCCACTCCACTATTAAATCCATCCAAACAGAATCCTCTTTCTTGCTTCTAGACATAATATATTCACTCATAGGTTAAAATATTCCTTTTACTTATCTATGTAAAGTAGATACAGTATCATATCTTGGACTAAAGGCAATAATTCTTCTCTGACAAAAATCATGATATTTTCTCCCTTTGTTTAGACAGAAACACTTAAAACATACTTACTATATCATATGCATATCTGAAAAGATTCTGAGTAGTGTTTTATACATTCTACATGTACCTGCAGCAACAAAGAGATAAGAAAAGGAGAATCTAAGTATGCTCTTCTAGTAAAATGTTAGAGTGAAAAATAGAGATATTTATAATATGGACCAAGAACAATTTCATGGCAAGGGAATCTACTAGAGATCAAAATGTTGCCAAATGACTTCAGAGTCCATATTATTAAACACGGACCTATGTTCTTCTTGTACACGTCCTTTCTAGGTATCATCAGTGAGTCATTATGTGATCATTGTAGTTACTATATTCTATTTATCAGTGATTAGAACTTTTCCAAAAACAGTAATTAATGATTTTGTATGATTATGTGTAAATTAAAAAAATATTAGCCAAGTGAAAAATGATGAGGTTGCATTAATTTTTTTAGACATTAGATTGTTTGGAAAGATTGTGAAATCTTCTCATCTAATCCTTTTCTTTATGTGTAAATTATGACATATTTGTAACTAATTTAGAAAATGACCCAGACTCATGCCTTCTATCTGAAGGATTGGTTATTCATTTTAAGATGCTGCTTTTATGGATGTGCACGCTGAATTCTTAATTGAACACTTTGTATCCAAGAAGTTGATACTTAAACCTAATAATAGTATTCTCTATTCCAGTTCTCGGTTTCTGTTTTCTCCTGTTTTACTATTTATGTCATTTAAGATCAAGAAAAACTTAACTGCTGATAAATAAGTTAATGATATAATGGATGAGAAGACTTCTGAGTTATTTGAACTCAGTAAAAATAAGGATGTGTGGTCAAACCTATGGTTCCTGGGAAGTCTCATAAAAACTAGTTGAAATAATTGCCACAGACAAAAGTGTTCCAAATCCATTTGTAGTTACTTGATACAGTTTCAAGTAAAATCTCTTAACATTCCATGAGAGCTCCACCCAGACTGAAAGTCTTTTGAGAAGTACAAATAGTATGCCTAGATGTCTATAAATCAAGATCACATTTTGAAGATACTCTTATCAGACAAAATGAGTTGCAAAAGTTTTGTTTTATTTGATATAATAAAATTTTACTAATACTATAGGATCCAGATTTCTAAAATGTAAGAGTCATTTTTCTGTCATTACTGGTGGCAGTGATGATGATTCAATGTGTTTTAAATAAATCATCTTCAGGGATGACAATAATACATGGAAGCAATGAGCTCATGAGAAACAGTACTACTTGCAGGGTTAATAAAATAATCATAGAAGAAATAGAATTATAAACAGAGAATCTGTTTGGTTTCTTAGAAGCAAAACTCAAGAATTGTTTACTAAATATCTACTGCAGGTTCATCATTATAGAAGAAAATTATGATGATGATGATATTCTCTGTGTGATAATACAATCATGTCCACAACATCACAGACAGACTTGTTCTCATGAGATGTCATCTTTGACACAAGTGCTCTGAAGGTGTCAATGGGAGAGAGCAACAATGTGACAGAATTTATCCTTCTGGGACTCACTCAGGATCCTTCGGGACAAAAAGCATTGTTTGTCATGTTTTTACTCATCTACGTTGTGACAATAGTGGGAAACCTGCTCATTGTGGTGACAGTGATTATCAGTCCCTCCTTGGGCTCCCCAATGTACTTCTTCCTTGCCTGCCTTTCATTCCTGGACATTGTTTATTCTACCTCCATCTCACCAAAGTTAATTATGGACTTAATATGTGATAAAAAGTCCATCTCCTTCACAGCTTGCATGAGCCAACTCTTTATAGAGCATTTATTTGGCGGTACTGAAATTGTCTTTCTTGTGGCAATGGCCTATGACCGCTATGTGGCAATTTGCAAGCCATTACACTATTTAACCAACATGAATCGAAGGGTTTGTATCATCTTATTGATATTTTCCTGGCTTGGAGGTTTTACACACTCTCTGATTCAAATTGTCTTTGTTTTTAACCTTCCTTTCTGTGGTCCTAATGTTATTGACCACTTTATGTGTGACATGTCCCCATTATTGGGACTTGTGTGTACTGACACTTACTTAATTGGTCTCACTCTCATTGCCAATGGTGGAGCTATGTGTATCATTGTGTTTATACTTCTCATACTGTCCTATGGAATCATCCTAAGGTCTCTCAAGAATCACAGTCAGGAAGGGAGGCGTAAAGCTCTGTCCACCTGCAGTTCCCACATCATGGTGGTTGTCCTCTTTTTTGTTCCTTGTATTTTCATGTATGCCAGACCTATTTATAACTTTTCTATTGACAAATTCATTACTGTATTTTATACAGTTTTCACTCCTATGTTAAATCCTTTAATATACACTTTGAGAAATTCAGAGATGAAAATTTGTATGGAAAAATTCTGGTGTAAAATATTAACTACACATAGAATAGGAATGTCTTGTCAATGAACATGCAACTAAGTGGACAAGAACAACTGGTGAAGAACTCCTAGTGAAAGACAATATTAAAAAATTACAGACAACTAATTACCCCAAGACAATGAAAATTTGCCTTTACTGGTTGTACAGTGCTGAGTGGTCAGTCCTGAAACCATACACAAACAGAAAAAATAGATTAATCTAGTTATATCTATATATTTTATGTGTGCATATTTATTTATACATGTATATTATGATAATAAAACCTCTAGGAGACTATTAAATTGAGAGTGGAGGGAATAGGATGCATTCAAAGAAAGACAGCCGGGAGCCACTGGAGGTAAGAACAGGGAGAGGTAAAGTGATATAATTACTTTTCAGTTAAAAATAAATAAAAATAATATTCTACTCAATATATTTCTCTGAGATACCCTATAAATGTAAATTCCTTAAAATAGGAAAGTAACCTTTCATATTAGAATCAATTAAAAGTAAATTTCAGAAAATATACAAAGTGCATGTGCTTTTCTCCCATAATGCAAAAACCTAGCTTACTTGAACATAATTTATCTCAATTAATATTGAAAAAGGATTTAGCAGAAATTGTTCATTAATTTCAGTTGAGAAATAAAGTAGTTTCGAGAATGTATGACCATTCACATTCATAAGAAAGGATTATGATATATAGACATAGTGTATAGCCTTTAAACCCGCTTTACTTTCTAAGGCATAATGAATTTAATTTCATGTGCTTATGCTAGAATTATATGGAATATCATTTTTTGCACAGTATTGTTACATTTATATGTATTTACTACTTTATTCATCTCTTTCCAAACTGGAGTTATTGTGTTGTTCCTAGGTACCGAACATTATAAATAAAGTATAAAATGTACCTGC
>JAQHUG010000618.1:441509-464092 GCA_028555095.1 Dicrostonyx torquatus
TATCCTGCCCCATCTTAAGGAAGCAGGGGGAGGGCGGTGGGGTAGGGGGGGAGCGGGAGGGCCGGGAACAAGGGGAGTAAATGTAAATTTTTCTTTTAACAATAAAAATAAAGAAAAAAACAAAACATGGCATTGAGTGGAGGTCGTATTGCTCATTATTTGAATCTCAAATAAATGGTTGGCTGTATCATTGATAAAAAATTTATTATAAATAAATAAATGAAATCAAGAAACCACAAGCCCTTCAAACAACGAACTCCATAGTCAGATGGTCTCTGCTCCTTATGATTTTTGGTCAAGTACCTCACACCAACATTTTGAAAAATGTCAGCTTGATACCAGCAAGTTGTTTAGAATAGCCATAGAGTTCCTGCCCTGCCTTTGCACAGAAAGCAGTGAGGAAAAGGGCAATGGAAGAATTGGTGAAGGGGCTGCAATGGAACTGTTTGACACTGCACTTTTTGTCTTATGATGGAAATCTGAGGGACAGTGTTCTAACACTGAGTTACACAGACACAAAGGCAAGATTAATTCTGTAGCAGAGTAACTGTGCTCACACATTCCAGAAGAGGGGGCTGCTTCCTTTGGTGTCTACTCTGAAGAGGCACCACACAGTGGTTTTACATATCAACAGGTGACATTGGCAGAGTTCAGCCAAAGTGAGGGAGACAAAGTAAAGGCAAATGTAAGGTCATATCTGTGTCCTTATTTAAGATATCGATATTCTGTTTACAATGGATTTTTCTCATAAATTTTAATTTTTACAAAATAAGAGAAAGAAGTCTGTTTCACAAAGGAAGGGATGCTGTTCTGGTGTGGTTGATCAAGGGAAATGGAATGCTTCTTCAACAAAGATGGCATGAAATTCTCTGTGATATATTGAAATACAACTTAAACCTGAAACATTTATTTCCACTGGGATTAATACAAATTAGACAAATGAAGCTATAAACAAAATGAAAAAGTTACAAATTATACAAAGCATTTTCATATTTTAAGCATAAAATACAAGTTGAATACTCAGATTTTACTGAGCTATATACATAATTCTCATAACCCTTATAACCTGGGTCCTGATCAAAACCTGAACAGATAAGAATATACATTGCTGAACTCGGTTATAAAACAGGGAGATTGGGCAGAGGCTATTTTCTAGCCTTATGCTTTTCAATTCTATGCCTTTATCAGCTTCAAGGGCAGATGTCCTGAATAAAATGAAGAAGTGATATGAAAGAGACACATAGACAGTGCGACATAGCAGCCTTGTAATGAAATCTCAGACTCTTTCTGTACATGTTCTTTGTATTACAGAATTTCTTTGTTATGACTGCAAACTGGTGAAGCCACTACAAAAGTCAGTGTAGGGTACTCACAAAGAGCTAAAATTAAATCTACCGTATGACCCAGTTAGACCACTCCTTGAATTATGTCCAAATGATTCACAGTCTAACTCCACAGACACTTCCTCAGTCATGTTCATTGCTGCTTTTTTACAATAGTAGGATATAGAAATAAAAAAATGTCTTGCAACTAATTAATAGACAAGAAATTTGTGGTACATATACGCTATGCGATACTACTCAGTTGTAAATAATGAATTCATGATCTTTATAGATAATATGATTGAACAGGAAAATATCATATTTGGCGGGATGTCCCAGATCCAGAAAGAGACATGCCATATGCTATCTTTTAATTGAATCTCTTAGAAATAAATCTTTATTTGCAAGTACTACACATCCTGGACTAACTTCAGAAACCATGAATATAAAAGAGGCCATTGTCATGGTGGGAGTCTTAATAGAGAGCAGAATAGCAGCATATAATATATCCATTTAGAAAAATTGGAAAAGTGCAGCTTCTAAGGGAGAGAGAGTGAATGGGAATACATATATACAAAGGAAGAAGAAAAGTAATTTTATAGTAATTATGTCTGAAAAAGTTGTAAGGAATCATACTATTAACTATTTACCCAATGATAAATCCTATACTACATGTACTTCTATGTATAAATATACATATGTGTAGTTTCGTGTGCTTGTTGCTGCTGCCTGATGTTCAGTCCTCATTTCCCAGGAGGCACAGGATAAGAAGACACATAGGTAAAGACATAGACTCATTGAGACTTCAATACAGAAGCTCTTTATTGTAAATAGGTTGCGGGTGTTTATGGGTTAGGAAAATTAAGCTGCCACAGGAACATTTCTGGTTGTTTCTTTTGAAACTGTCAGTTACTGACAGCGTGTTGTGATTGACTACGAGTATGTGCCATTTGTTACTGAGCTTTTAATCCACTGACAGGTTTTCTTGGCCAATTTTGCTTACTCATTGTGAGTTTACAGGTACTTGCTTGTGCTTGTGCTATTGCCCTCCCTCACGTATATAGTTTTAATAAAATTTTCTCATTTGATCTAATGGTACCCTCTCTAAGTATCAAAGACACCCCACTAAATCAACCCCTGTTTTGAGTTGTTGGTCAGGTTTCTTTAAGAGAACTCTCCAGAACATGAAGGCTATTGCTATTTTCCTTAGTTGTCCACCAGAGATGGAAACTAAGTACATATTGCTGAAGACACTAGTGAAATTATCAGGCACTAGAACATATCACAAGACACACAATGGAACCAACTTAAAGAGTTTATTTAGAGAGAGAAACATGTGTGCATGCCTGAGGAAGCTGGTGCAGAAAGAGAGTATGGAGTAGGTGTGTCCAGCTTTTAAAAGCTGCCTAGTGCATGTACACAGGGGCTTATGTAGTTGCGTCATGAATAGATTACACGACCATGCTAAACATAGATCATGTAGGACTTGAGGTTCCTGGGTAGCTATGTAAGTAGTCTGAATATTTGATGGCACATGCTTGGCCCTGGAACCTGGAAGTGCCGTGCCCTTGAGGTGGCTTTAAGTTTTGCCAAAATGATAGAAATGATTACATTTATTACAAAAATTAAGGGGGGGTTAAGGGTAGCCAGTGGGTGGGAATGTGGTGTTGGGTCTCTACTGCTGGCCTGTGGGCATTGGAGAGTTGGGGTGCTTGGCTACTTCCTGAGGTAGCTGGATGCTTTAGTGTTTTCTGGGCTTTGTGGAACTGTCCATCTGGCAGGTTGGACCTGATAAGATGCTGGCAAGGTAGAAGATTATGTTTACAAAAACTTTTATCCTGGTGATTAAGGATGGTCCCAAGATGAAAGATGGAGAAGAGCTCTCTAGGGTTCCCAAAATGGAAGAGGGACTTGCCTAGGTGTCCCAAGACCAGGGAAGAATTAAGTGATCCTAGGCAAGTCTGGTCTATTCAGGTGGGTCTAATTTGGCTCTCTGAAGCTTATGAGAATGTTTAAACTTATAAAAAGAGATAAATTTTAGTCACATTTAAAGCTCATGGTATCCGTGATAGTATAGTGTTGAAATAGCTTATCAGGATTTTATTGGTTAGTGTTAAGATTATGGACAGTTATATAGTGAGAGAGAATTGAGGGGAAGAAAAAAGAATTATTAATTAGACCTGCTAGTGTTTTACCTGAAGCAAAACCTTAAGGCACTAGTTTCTTTGTAGCATCATTATGTTACCTTAACATCCAGGAGACATTATTTCAGTCAATGATAAACCTGTTATATTAAAATCTATTTGGAATGTCTGTCTTTTGAGTCAGGGGTATAAATATTTCCAGACTGCTATTGTTTTTTACTGTTTGGGCATCTGCCAGTCTTTGAGCCTCCTGCTCTTTGTTTAATCATGGTCCCTATAACAACAGCTGAGTAGTTAACTGGAAATTGGAGATACAGAGAAATTGGTAAAGCAGACAGGAGAAAGAGGAGAAAAGGTAAATTGGAAAGAACATATTGAGCTCTTGGTACAGAAGACTTAAGTATGGTGGTGAGACTATATTCTTCTGAACTGGAGACAAAACAGCTGATCTTGGTGTCCTCTGTAACATAAGGGAACAGGCCTCTGATTGAATTACCATATATGAGGAGAGTGTGTTCTGAGCTGGAAGTGTAAAAGGTTTGAGATGAGATGGGTTTATCCAATGAGTTAGGCCCTCAAACTTGGCAGCTGTGGGAGTTACAAAAATTACCTTAAAGGAGCCCTGCCATTTAGGGGAAAGGGGTGAGGGGTATTGGTCTGGAGGAGAGAAAAGGACCTGGTCCCTGATGTTAATAGGATATGGGCAGGAGTTAGTTCATGGTTGGGGTAGTAAATAGTTGGTAAAGTCCAATAAAAGGGAGAGGGGGTGATGTAACAATGGGATGAGTAGGTAATCAGAAAGTGGTGAGGTTTTAGGTGAGAGGCCAGAAATCAGAACTGGCCACCCATATATGAGATAAAGGGTGGGATGGAAAGGGGTCTTTTGGGGAGAACCTGGACCCTGAAAAGTGCCAGAGGCAAAAGCTTAACCCAATCAAGGTGAAGCTCCTGTAACATCTTAACAAGGGTATTTTTTAAAGAATGATTAGTTTGAGCCAGGTGGTGGTGGCGCACGCCTTAAATCCCAGCACTCGGGAGGCAGAGGCAGGTGTATCTCAGTGAGTTTGAGACCAGCCTGGTCTACAAGAGCTAGTTCCAGGACTGACTCCAAAGCTGCAGAGAAACCCTGTCTCAAAAAAACCAAAAAAAAAATGATTAGTTTGTTCGACCTTTCCAGCCTCAGCAGACAGCTACTTGTACCTCTCCAGTTCTTTCCCTCTCCCACCAACTGTTCTGTCAGCCCCTTGATCCTTCTTCCTCTCAGGTGCCATACCACAGCCGCCTGACTCTAGCACCCACTTTTACTCCTCCTCTCACACACTCACGTGATGCTAAGGAACCCAACCCTCACCAAATCAAGCTGTTGGTCTGATGAGTCTGACAGTAAATAATTCCTATAGCTTTTGGGAGATGGGAGGCAATTGACAAGTCAGTGAACAGAAGCAAAGAGATTCCTATTCATATTCAGAGTAAGATAGAAAAACTCACATACTCAGTCTGCTTGTTCTTTAACCATATCCAAATCTATATCTGTACTGATCCAAATACCACTGCCCATATTCATATCCACACAATGCCTACAACTATTATTGTTTTGTTATTGGGACAGTGTTTTAGGAATGGGAATATAAAACATTGTTTTCCATCCAGTCAAGACATTTAGATGCTTTTCTTTGTTTTTCCCAAAATTGCATTTTATCTCTTTGGTCCTAAATTATCTTTAAATCATAGGAATATTAGCAAGACACCAAGAGAGGCTTCAGACACCCTCCGGAATAAAAAACACCAGTGGAAAAACAAGAATAAGCCTTTCTCGCTCCAAACACAGCAAGATTATGACAATTGACTCATTTGGTTGCATTCATCAGAGCATTTTTAAAAGCTAAGAAAGGTTCTCAAAATCTGAAGGGGACAGAGTTCCCAGATTGTCATACAAAGGAACAGTCTTACCTGTTTGGTGAGGAATAAATATTTGATTTACACAAACATATCTGTGTGCAAAAGACATGTATTACATTTTTGTTAGTGATTATGCAAATTCAGTTAAGCAGTCTTCACTCTTCATCAAGGAAACTTCTTTTCCAAAAGTCAGGGACCACTAGAGAAAAAATCAAAGTTAATGAAAATGCAGAGTTGTGGAGTCTAGTCTAGATGGACAAATCTAAAACACACACACACACACACACACACATACATACATACCTAAGGCTTAATGAATATTTCTGAAAAATGGAAGTAAAGGTTGTAAGATCAGAAATTTGGGGGGTTTATTGTGGCATTGTGTCTTCTAGCAATATCTAATTCCATATACAAATCTTTGCAACATGTAAATTTGAGCTGAACAATGATGACTCCAACAAATGTGTGCCAAAGTAGACAGCAAAAAGTCCACAAGGCACCAATCCCACACAAAGACTACAGACAACTCAAGAATGCTGAGAGTGGGAAAAATAGCCTTTCCCAGGGGGAGCACGCAAATTGCTTATCCAACACAAATTGGTTATTCAATACCAAATGCTAAGCCTTAAAACATATATGAACAAAATTACTGAGACTGAAAATATAAATGCATGTTAATATGTGTGTACATTTATGAAAGAATATATGTATATCCATTTACAAATAATCATGTAATAATAATTAATGCACAGAAAGACATAAATTCAAAACATACTAAAGAGTGGTATATGGTTTGGAAGGATAAAAGGTAAGAGAAAATGTAACTACATTATAATGTCAAAAATATGTAATGCATTTCAAAATATGTGTACTCATCATTGTGATTGGCTAAATTCTTTTTTGTTTATGTTTAAACATATAAAAAGACTAGTAAAATTTTGAACACTATTAGTGACAGTAAAGCTGGAATGAGAAGAATATCATCCTTCTGACTGTGTGGTGTTTTTTCCTTATTTATTTTTAAAGAAGAAAATAAACTTTTTTCATTATACATACCAATTTCAGTTCCCACTTCCTTCCCTCCTCCCATTCCTTCCACATACCCTCCCATGCCACCTCTATCCATTCCTCAGAGAGGGTAAGGCACATTGCTTTTGAGAAGGTCCAAGGCCCTCTCTACTATATCTAGGCTGAGCACAGTATCCATCCAAAGGGAATAGGTTCCCAAAAAGCCAGTACACGCAGTAGGGATAAATCCTGGTGTCACTGTGGGTAGCCCTCAGGCTGCCCCAGCCGTGCAACTGTCAACCACATTCAGAGGGACTAGTTTGGTTCTATACTTGTTCTTTTCCAATACAGCTCATGTTGGTAAGTTTCCATCATCTCAGGTAGACTGTTTCAGTGGGTATACCCAAAATGGTCTTGACCTCTTTGATCATATTCTCATTCCTTCCATTCCTCATCTGGACTTTGGGAGCTCAGTACAGTGTTCTGATGTGGGTATCTTCCTCTGTTTCCACTAGTTGCTGGTGATATTTTAGATATTTTTCAGTCTGACTACAGGGCAAGTCAAGATCAGGCCCTTTCTCCTCTATTGTTTATGGTCTTATCTGGGGTCATCTTTGTGGGTTCCTTGGAATTTCTCTAGGATTCTTGCTAACCCTACAATGGCTCCCTCAATAAAGATATCTTTTTCCTTCCTCTCATCTCTGTACTTCCTCCATCTTAACTATCCCATTCCCTCAGGTTCTTCTCACCCCTCCTCTTCTCGCCTCCTTTTTGCCTTCCAACCTCCCTTCTCCCTCTACCCCTATGCTCCCAATTTTGTCAGCCAATCTTGTCTGTTGCCACTTTCCAGGTGAATCTATGTGATTTTAGGGCTCAGTTTGTTATTTAGCTTCTCTAGCATCATGATCTATAGGTTCAATATTCTTTGTTTATATCTAATATCCATTTATGAGTGAGTACCTACCATAATTATCTTTTTGGGTCTGGGTTACCTCACTCAGGTAGTGTTTTCTAATTTTATCCATTTGAGTGCAAAATTCAAGATCTCATTGTCTTTTACAGATGAGTAGTACTCTAATGTGTAAATGTGTCACATTTTCTTTATCCATTTTTTTGGTTGAGGGGCATGTAGGCTGTTTCCATGTTCTGGGTATTATAAACAATGCCCCTATCACATAGTTGCCTTTGTAGTGTGATTGAGCATCTTCTGGGTATATGGTCAAAGAGTGGTATTGCTGGATCCTGAGGTAGGTTGATTAACAATTTTCTGAGAAACCACCATACTAATTTCCAAAGCGGTTGTACTAGTTTACATTTTCACCAGCATCCTCTTCAGAATAAGCTATCATTGGTGTTTTTGATCTTAGCCATTCTGACAGATATAAGATAGTATTCCAGAGTTGTTTTGATTTGCATTTCTCTGATGGTTAAGGATGTTGAACATTTCCCCTTTTTTTGGTTTTTCGACACAGGGTTTCTCTGTGGCTTTGGAGCCTATCCTAGAACTAGCTTTTGTAGACCATGCTGGTCTTGAACTCACAGAGATCCGCCTGTCTCTGACTCCTGAGTGCGAGGATTAAAGGCATGCACCACCACCGCCCAGGTGGATGTTGAACATTTCCTTAACTGTCTTTTGAGACACTTGAGATTTTTCTGTTGAGAACTCTGTTTAGTTATGTACTCAATTTTTAAACTGAGTTACTTAAAAATTATATGTGTAATTTCTTATGTTTGTTATATATTTTGTCTGATGTGGGGTTGGTGAAGATCTATTCCAATTCAGTAGGTTCCCTCTTTGTCTTATTGACTGTGTCCTTTACTTTACAGAAGTTTCTCAGTTTCAGGAAGTCCCATTTATGTATTGTTCTCAGTGTCTGTGCTACTAAGGTTATATTTAGGAAGTGATCTCCTGTGTTCATGCATTGAAGGTTACTTCCTACTTTCCCTTCTATAAGTTTCAGTGTGGTCAGATTTATTTTGAGATATTTAATCTATTTGGAATTGAGTTTTGTGCATGGGGATATGAATCTATTTTCATTCTTCTAAATGTTGACATCCAGTTATGCCAGCACCATATGTTACATATCAGATAAAACATAAAGTAGGTTGTGAGTTGCTAGGTGGCTCATTTTTTAACACATGGTTCTCTTGTTTCATCCATTAGTTCATCCACTTGTCAAGATCTTCTAAAGAATAGATTTTTAAAATTGTATTATGTAATTTGATTATAAAGTTTCTCTCTTGATTTTCATTTTCCATACTCTCCCATAAAACCCTACGTATTCTCTTTCAAATTCATAGCCTTTTGTCTTGTTTTTATCATTAGTGAAGATTCTGAAGTCGGATGGATATCAAGAACATTCAAACTTGAATTTGCATAAACAAATGAAAATAAATCTACTCAAGAACAAATAGATAGAACTCATATATATGTATATATATGTATATATGACATTGCTCTTCATATATTTGTCATAAAATATTTTTCTTTAATTCTTGGCATAGTATTTACAAAACACAACATATTATGTTTTTTGCAGAAATACAGAAGAATTCATCATGAGAGAACTCTGCCCTTACATTTGTTGGGAACATAGCAATTTGCTTAAATTCTACAGAGCTGTGATATCCTATTTATTACACAACAGGGTTCTGTCCCTAAACATTATGCTGTATTAAAATATTTTCAAACAGAAATCCAAGAACATTTAAAAAGAAAACAGATAATATTTGGGGGGGCATAAACAAATTATACTGTTTTAAAGAGAAAAGAATGATACACATGGAAAAAGTACAAAACATTTTGTAGTAGAAGAATTCAGCATTTGGGAAAAAATTGAAGGAAACAGTGGACACAGGCAAGCACACTTTCCAAGGTCACTGTTCTAGGAGATGGCTCAGGACCAGAGTTTTTGATGTGAGGAATTGTCATTTCAGAATATTTGTTAACTCTTTAAATTTTAGCATCCCTCAATAATTTACTTGCTTAGTGTTAGTCTACAAATATTTCCTTTTTATCAAGTATGATATTGGTAAAATATAAAAGTTTGTACCTTTCAGACAAATTATTATTTTTCAATACTGTGTAGTAATAGCAGCTTAGTTAAGAATATTTTCAATAGCAAGATATTTTGTACACATAGTTCTAGAAAGAAGTAACTATTATAAGTTTTCTATAGGTAAACTGGCGGGACACTAGCTGGAAGTTATATTCCTGTAAATAGTGGTAATTTTCTGTTATAAATGCAGATAGGTTCACAATTTTGCTCTATAGTATCATCATAGGCCTGTGAGGTGAAAATCCTTCCTTGTACAGATCATCTTTCTAATGACATACACTAACATTTGGGACATGATCATGCCAATTTTATTTCCTTTTTTATTTTTATTTATTTTTTCAATTTTATTTTCTTTGAAGCAAAAAATAATGATTCCTGGAAGTGAGTTCAATTACTAATGCTCTACTCCATTCTAGGTTATCTTCTGAGTAGAAGTTCAGGAGCTCTGAAACACCCTTGATTCTGTGCGCTCAGCCTCTCGAGTCCCACATTAATTGTTCACCAAGGGCTCTTACTACATGGTGTTTACAGCCATTGCTGCTCATTGTTTACTCCTTTAAATTATGTCCTAGTTTCTTTTTGCTCAAGCTTCTGCTCTGCCTCACATTGCTGTGGATACCTTCTACTTCACTGAAGTACACAGACAGTGCATTCTGATTTTCTCATGTGCCTGCTGAGCAATTTAGGAATTGAAATAGACAATGCTGCCAATATTGTTTTGTATGTCCATAAAATTGTCACCCATTGATATCTGAAAGCAGCAATATATGTTTTATTTAACACAAATAAGAATAAATGATATATTTTGAAATTGATGTGAATATGTAATAACTAATAATACAAAATAATTGTTTCATATAGTGATTACTTAATAATCAGCAACTTTAGGGAAGTACTAAGTTAGCTTTACTAACATAATATTCTAACAAAATATTATTTTATTTAATTTCTTTTATTTTTTAAAAATAGAGCAAACAATCTTTTTCATTTTACATACCAATCCCAGTTCCATCTCCCTCCCTTCCTCCTATTCCTTCTACCTGTCCTCCTCCACTCCCCATCCATTCCTCAGACAGGGAAGGACCTTTGAAGAAGGTCCATGGTCCTCCCTACATTATCTAGGCTGAACAAGGTATACATCCAAAGAGAATAAGTTCCCTAAAAGCCAGTACAAGCAGTAGGGATAAGTTCTGCCACAGTCTAATAACATGTTATTATGCCTATTTGAATAGAAACCTCAATGACAAGAATTCAGAAATTCACACACATTTGTATTAAATAAGAACATATGATGTTAAAAAGTACTACAATGTACTCAATTACTCCAAATTGGCAGTCAAAATAAACTATATTTTATACTGCCATAGAAATTCTTATGTTATGCAGGTTCTTTATCTTTTTGCATTCTTCATTCAGAAATATTGGTAATTGATTTTTAAAAAGTATTAGATAAAAGAGTCTACATATACAGTATTAATCTACCTTGAATTGTATGGCTCTCTATCCCAAAATAACCTTGGTTATAAAAAACATAAATTCAACTGATGTATATTTGTATGCATATTAGTATGTGCATTTTTTAAAGCATTGCATTTTTTATTTTCATGAGGAATAATTTAACATTTATTTTTTGCTCACATCTCTCCAGAAGTTTGAGATTCAGTTATATTAAGACTGAGCAAATTTCAATAGAATTGCTGCTATTTATCGCTGTTCAGAGTTCATATTATGGTAAGCAAGAAGGCTTTATTGTAAACGTTGACACAAAATTTTATTGTTTATATTGCAAATATTATTATGTATGAATACACAAATACAGCTTCTTCCTATTATTGTACTTTCACTAGATCCTTTCATAGATACAGCATCCAATTATTTGCCAGACATAACCTTGGTGATTCATGCATATGGTTGTAGCAGGGAGTATTTGAAATTAGTGGGGAAATGGGCGAGGAGATCCCAACTCTCCTTTTCCTGTGAGCTATTGTATAACCAAGAAGATCCACAGTGACAGGGAGCTTGGGATCATTTCAAATTTATCACTTAGTCTTGTCTGCAGGCTCTGATATCTGAGTGAGTTCAAAAGGCTTAAAAGAACTTATTAACATAGTGAAAATGGCAATCTTACCAAAAGCAAACTACAGATTCAATGCAATGCCCACCAAAATTCTTCACAGAGCTGAAAAGAATGGTATTCAACTTCATATAGAAAAGCAAAATATCCAGAATATCCAAAACAATCCTGTACAATAAAAGAACTTCTGGAGGTATCACAATCCCTGACTGCAAACTCTACTACAGAGCCACAATACTAAAAACAGCCTGTTACTGGCGTAAGAAAAGAGCGGAGGACCAATGGAACCAAATCGAAGACCCAGATATTAATCTACACACCTTCAAACACCTGATTTTTGTCAATGAAGCAAAAAATATTAAATGGAATGAAGAAAGCATATTTAACAAATAGTACTGGCATAAATGGATATCAACATGTGGAGGAATGAAAATAGATCCATATCTATCACCAGGCACAAAAATCAAGTACAAATGTGTCAAAGACCTAAACATAAAGCCAGTCAAACTGAACCTTATAGAAGAAAAAGTGGGAAGTACATTTGAATGCATTGGCACAGGAGACCACTTCCTAAATATAACCCCAGCAGCACAGACACTGAGAGCAACAATTAATAAATAGGACCACCTGAAACTGAGAAGCTTCTGTAAAGCAAAGGACATGGTCAACAAGACAAAATGGCAGCCTACAGAATGGGAAAAGGTCTTCACTAACCCCACATCAGACAGAGGTCTGATCTCCAAAATATACAAAGAACTCAAGAAATTGATTATCAAAAGAACATATAATCCAATTTAAAAAATGGAGTACAGTCCTAAACAGAGAACTCTCAACAGAGGAATCTAAAATGGCTGAAAGACACTTAAGGAAATGCTCAACATCCTTAGTCATCAGAGAAATGCAAATCAAAACATCTTCCATGACTTTTTTGAACCATAGGTATAGGCGTTCTCGTTGTGCATTTATTTGTTGGGGTTGGCATGTTACAGTAATTTAATCAGCTTTGAAGATTTGTAGATCTCTCTAAAAGTCTCTACTAGGTGCAAAGAGGGAACCTCTTTGCTGAGATGTAAGAGCTACATCTGTGGGTATGAGTAAGTATTTAGAATGCAGCAAGAGACAATAGTAGCTTAGGAAAATGGCACTAGTAAATTCTGCTCTAGGTTCTGTCATCTCACCGGTTATAGGTAGTTGGGTAGGATTACAGCACCAGGGATTAATTCCCTTCCATTGACCAGGCCTTAATTCCACCTAGATAGCTGCTGTTTACCCCCAAGACAAAAAATGTCACTATTGCACTGATAGGGATATCTTGCCTGGTCAGACACTGTTTTGTTTCATAGACTTTACATCTGGATAGGATCACCAGTTGTTTTTATTCCTCAGCAGTTTGCATGGCACATTCCAATACAATGAGAACATATGCTCAAAGAGGAAACTTCCAGATAAATTTCCAGTTCAATTTCCCCAAGTCCTCTGTGTGAAGTATGTAGTGTCTTCAGCAATAAAGTATTGCTTTCAAATTCTAGAAGCAACTAATGGAAATGGCAATAGCCTCTATATTATTTAAAATATATTTGTATTGCTTATGTTGCTTGCTTTTTTGCTATGCATAAATTATCTTTCTTCCACTTGACTAATTGTCTATTGTAATGCTATTTTATTTGTGTGTTAACAAATAAAGCTTGCCTGAAGATCAGAGTACAGAGATAAACCACTGGAGGTTAGGCAGTGGTGGCCCATACCTTTAATCCAGTATTCAGGAATCACACACTTTTAATCCCAGCACTACAGGGGTGGAGACAGGAGTGATATGACTGGGTTGAGAGAGGAATATTCAGTGGAAGGAGACAGAAGCTCAATACAGTCTAGGTTTGGTGGAGACAGATGCATTCTAGAAATGACAGGATTGTCCCTTTGGTCTGAGCATTTGTAGAGGTAAAAGAACTCTCTAGTGGCTGGTGTGCTACATCTCCAATCTTCAGCATTAACCCCCTATATTGGACTCTGGGATTTTATTATTAATACCAATTAGAATTAATGCTACACTCTTTCATACATTTTTAATCTGTCATTAAATCCAAGTGGTGAGTTCTTCATTTATCCCAATTTTTTTTTTAGAATTTAGAGTTTCAGAATTCAATTTAAGTTCTACTTAGTGATTTATAGATTTCTATTTGTATCAGCTATATGTCATCTACAGTTGTTTTCTTTACTCTTGTCTTTAAGTCACATTTTTGTAGTTGTTTGTTTTTACTCCTTTTGGTTTTTGTGGGTACCCAAATCAAATCACCCAGATCCCAAATAAATCACATGGAGTCTTATTCTTTCTTATAACTGCCCATCCTTAGCTTGGCTTGTTTCTAGTCAGTTTTTCTTATCTCAAATTATGCCGTCTATTTTTTGCCTGAGTTTTTCTTGTCTCTATTTCTGTATACCCTTCTTTACCTCTGTCCCTGTGACTGGCTTTGTAGGTGGGTGGCTGGTCCCTGAAGTCTTCCTGTTCTTGCTCCTTCTTTTCTCTCCTCCCAGCTTTCTTCTATTTATCCTCTCAGCCAGCAAGTCCTGTGTTGTAGGAGGCTACTGGTTCATTTCCTGTCCACCCAGACTCCCGAAATAACCACCCAGAAACTGTATTAATTAAATCACTGCTTAGCCAGTCACTATAGCATATTCCTAGCAAGCTCTTACATATAAAATTAACCAGTTTCTATTATTTTGTGTATTGCCATGTGGCTATGGCTTACTGGCAAGGTTCCAGCATACCTGTTCCCGGAGGCATCTACATGGCATCTCCTGACTCCGTCTTCTTTGTCCCAGCATTCAGTGCAGTTTTTACTGCCTAGTTCTACTCTGCTGTATCAACAGGACAAGGCAGTTTTTTTATTCATTAACCAGTAATATCAACACATATATAGTAGAACCTTCCATACCAGTCCTGCCTATCTTTTTTCCTGCCTTGCTTTTGGTCCTTCAGCTCTTTATTAGACCATCAGGTGTTTTAGACAGGCAAAATATCATATCTTTACATAGTTAAACAAATGTAGCATCAAAACAGGAACACATCTTTACATCCCTAAGCAAATGTTCCAGAGTACAAACAAACACAATCACCTTAAAATAATATTCTATAATACACCTTGTCTTCTACCTTTTTTGGGGGGGGCTTGCTTGAATGTCAGATCTGCTCTATAAAAAATTGTACAGACAATTCAAATCTGTTTACAAAGTCCACTTCTTTGCAGAAAATGAATTTATTTCGTTGTTTTTAGGAAAACAACAGTCCAACAGCTTTTTGGCTCTGCATTTCACTAGTCCTGCTTGTTGTTCTATTGATATTAGGTACTGAGAATTGTTTCTTATTGTTTCAAAAGTGACAAATACATAATGTGTTTCTTTTATTCTGGAGTATTGACAGATCTGGGTTATAGAAAATTATCAGGAATCTTGAATATTTGGAGGCAATATATTATGCTAATATTCTTTATATATTTCTCTTACTGAAGCAAGCATAGTCCAAGTTTGACTTGCTTTAGGCACCATATGTTCTATAAACACTCTTACTTTAGCAAGATTAAAAGAGCATTAGTAGTTCCTTGAATTCAGTTTGGAGAAACTTAGGCAATTGCATCCATTAAATAACTTCAAGTGATCAGTTCTTTCAAAAATTGTCAGTTTTCAATTTGTCTGAAAAAATAAGATAAATTCAGCAATTCCAAATGTTAGGTTTTTTTTCTCAATACATTTCTTCTGGTCTCTGTATTAGCTCATTATTCTGCAATGATGTAATGATGATTTTATACATTGATAATTTTTATAGAATTAAATATGTTTCATGTATATTTCACCATTTACCCAAATGACCGGTAATATTGCTTAGTGTTTATTTAGAAAAAATACAAATAATCTTTGAGATTCCTGATTCTATTTCATTTGTTTGGTAAATTGAAAATGACAACATATAATAGAGCTTGTTTATATGGGCATTTATGACATCAAAAATCCAGTGAATGTTTAAACCACCATAACTCAAACAGTGCAGAATTTAGCCTGCTTGTCTTCTGAAGAGCTACAGTGCCAGCTGCAGAAGTCTGAAGTTCTGTGTTTTCTAGCTTTGTACACAGAGCTCCTTGGTTGTAATGGGGCTTACAGAGAAGTGCCATGCTGTGCTTGGTTGTTGGAAAGGAGAATGGGTATGTTCTCTCCTTCAAAATGCTTTACATATTATTGGCCTTACTAAGTATTTGAAAATTTACAATTCATGTTTCATCAGTCATTGAAGATCAAATTTTTCTTTTCATGCTATAGGTTACTAAGAAATCAGATCCTATATCTTGGCAGAGTCTCTTTCCTCTAGAGACTTGACTAGGGAAGAAACCTCTTTGGAAGAGATTGCTGAATTTGAACTTGTTCCAAATATTTTAACAAATAGCTCTATTATGACCTGGTAGTCTCTTAACTTTAAATGAGTGAATGATGTAAAAGCCATAGGCTGTCTCTGCTCATATAAATGGAGAGTTTTCTCCAGGTAGAGTGGCCCAATTCCATATAAGCTAGATGATGCTCTATAGGCCTCCAGTCCTTGAACTAGCATGCTCTCTGGTTATATCAATGAATGCTACCAGAAATTTGTGTAAGACTTAAATTTCCTGCTGGAAATGTGAAGATGTACAAGTAGGATTTTAATTCAGAAGGAAGAAGTATTTCTTAGGAAGATGATGAATGAGAAGAAATTAGAAATCTGCTTATACTTGTGGAAAGATTTCCATCATCTTCTTATCTAAGAAATTAAATTGAAGTTTGGATTGGTAAACAAAAGCCTAAAATTTAGGCAGTTAAATGTAAACACACCAATTGTGAGTCCTCATAGCAGAGCCATTTTTTGTTGTATCACAAGAAATGATTAAGGAAAAAACTGTTTGTTTTTTAATGTTGCTAAATTTTATGTTTATGTATTTCAGCTACCAAATCCAGGGCATGTTGATTTCCACTAACAGATCAATTTTTCCACAACAATAAAATATAGATCCTTTTTAATACACGAAGTCATGTTTCCTATCAGGTAATATTTTTATTTATTTTATTTTTGTATAATATATGTTAATTTTAAATGACTTCATATTATAGGCATTTCCTTTGCACTTTTATACCTCTGTGGAAGGATGACTTAATGAGAAGCAGGTGTTGAAAGAGTCATCAATTGTGATTATTTCTAGAACTACACATAATTTTTATGTATTTTATTATAACACGATAACTACAAGAAATATCTAACTACCCGACTGAAAGAAGTATTAATTTTATTGAACCAGGACAAGACCCAAAATACACAGTTACAAAACAATTGAAAATGAATGCTAGGTGAAAATCTCTGTGATATCTTGAAACAACTAATAACTAAAAGATCATATATTCTCCCAGGGGCAACTGAATTGAATAACCAATCAACCAAAACACAGAAATTAATTAGAAAATATCAGAGTCTGTTTGAGTTCTTATTTTCTCCATTGACAGGTATTTATTTTCTGTATTGACAACAATAATATATATATGTCAAACATACATCAAACAGACTAGTTTTTTACTTTATTATTTTTCTTTTTAGGATGCCATATTTTGCACAATATATTTACATGTAATTTGTTTTGGATATGTAGATTAGAAAATTATACAACTTAAAAACAATGCTATACTATAAAAGACTACCAATGACCATGAATGTCATATAAAGTTTCATAAATGAACTGAGCAAGTAACTTAGTATGTACAAAGAAACAAACTCACGCTCAAAACAGTAGCAAACTGCTGTTAACTAGACAGCAGTTGTTCAAAATTATTATCATAAAACATTAGTGTGATTTTTAGTATATATTTTATTCTGAGAAAAATATATTGTTTCCTTTTATATTTGATATTATAATATTGCAATATTTATATCTTCCCTTTCTCCCCCTAAAATTCCCAATGCACCTCTTTACTCTTTGATAAAAACATACTCTTAATAACCTGTGTTAATTTTTAAAAAAAAAACATTATGGCTTTCATTTGGAATCATGTTGAGTCTATTCTTCATTTCTTATGGAAAATAGACATAATAAAATATAGCTCAAATTTTAATTTTTACTGTTCTATGTATATAGCTACATAATTAAATATTAATCACAAATATCTATTCTACCAAAACTAGAATTGAAGTTTGAGAAGAAATAAACATACATAAAATAGATTATAAGACAAAGAGGACTGGAAATCATCACTTTAAAGCTTTATGTCCTGCAATGGTGTATCCTCATCAGTCTGTTTCTTCAAGGATGGATCTGGAGAATGAGATGAAGCAGTAATATGAATGAGATTTGTAAAAGGTACATCACAGCTACCATCTAGTGAAATGTCAGATTCTTTCTGGTCCTTGTTTTATGTTTATCTTACCCTAGGAATTGCTTTCTTATTTTATTTGCAGTCTTTCTTGGATTGGGCTTATAACTCTAGGCTACAATACGTGTGTGTGTGTGTGTGTGTGTGTGTGTGTGTGTGTGTGTGTGTGTGTGTGTGAGACAGCATGTCTCCATAGTGTGCACATCTCTTTCTTTAATCCTTCTCCTAGTATCTGTGTGTGAAGTCCACTTATTTGCTTCTATTTAAAATAGGTAATTATTCCACTTTCTTACAAATGTATTTATTCTAAAGCAAATATATCTAACAGATATAATTCTAACTTTAATCTAAAATTGATTCATGGGTAATAGATATATTTTTTCACGAACTGGTTTATGTTTATAATTATTAAATTAATAGAGATTTTATTATTTATACTGATTCAGTTTCACAGTATAAATATCAGGAACACCAGGGATGCATTTTATTAATTTAGATTTTGCTAGATTTCATCGTTGCTCAGGGTTTTTTACGTTTATTAAAACAGAAGTTGGTGGTGCCATATGAGTTGCTTTTTTTGTCACCACAGTCATCACATCCTTATGACTACTAGATAGCATTTTTCAAATAGTATCAAATGATTTGTGAATATTTATTTGGTGATAATATATAAGAAAGAAAACAAAATCAATAAAAAGAAAACTCAGGACCATAGCTTGAAAAGATAAGATTCTGATGTCATGTAGTTCAATCATTTTATTTTTAACTGTGCAATTAGAAACATATTTATATTTACACCTTGATAATGACTCAATCCATGATTTCTCACATTGATCTTAAAATTTTTACTTGCCTGTTCTGGTTTTTACAATATACACATATACACAGAGTTCTGTTTTCATTCTCCTATATGTAAATGTTACATATAAGGAAATCTTACATGCAAAATATTATTTCCTTGTATGTTAAAACAACACTCCACTATTTACTACTCATCTTTCAATTTCTATTTTTTCAGTTTCACTGAAGATATGCTTAATAACAGCATAAATTCATGTCATTTTTGTAATACCATTGCAGACCCTGTCTCCTGAGCTTCCTATTGAGACACAATTGAAATAGATTTAAATGGGACCAAGAAACAATGTCACAGAATTTATCCTTCTGGGTCTCATTCAGAATCCAAATGGACAAAAAGTATTGTTTGTCATGTTTTTGCTCATCTACCTTGTGACAATGGTGGGCAATTTGCTCATTGTGGGGACAGTGTTTGCCAGCTACTCCTTGGACTCCCCAATGTATGTCTTCCTTGCTTATCTGTCAATCATGGATGCTGTTTATGCCACTTCCACATCACCCAAGTTGATTATGGACTTACTCGCTGACAAAAAGACTATCTCATTCACAGCTTGCATGGCTCAACTATTTACTGCACACTTGTCTGGTGGTGCTGAGGTCTTCCTCCTGGTGGTGATGGCCTTTGATCGCTATGTGGCCATCTGTAAACCCCTTCATTATTTAACCATCATGAATAGGAAGATTTGCATCCTACTGTTGGTGATAGCCTGGGTTGGCGGCTTTGTCCACTCCTTGGTTCAACTTATTTTTGTGTCTACTCTTCCTTTTTGTGGACCCAATGTCATTGACCACTTTATCTGTGACATGTACCCACTATTGACTCTAGCATGTAGTGACACTTACTTCATTGGTCTTACTGTGGTTGCCAATGGTGGAGCAATCTGTATGATCATTTTTATCCTTCTCCTAATCTCCTATGCATTCATTCTAAACTCTCTTAAAAACTACAGTCAGGAAGGGAAACGAAAAGCCCTGTCCACCTGTGGTTCTCACATCACTGTGATTGTCCTCTTTTTTGTTCCCTGTATTTTCATTTATGTTAGACCAGTATCTAACTTTCCTATTGATAAATCAATAAGTGTGGTATTTACAGCTATTACTCCCATGCTGAATCCTTTAATATATACCATGAGAAATTCAGAGATGAAAAATGCAATTCAAAAAGTCTGGTGTAGAAAGTAAAGTACAGGCAGGTTAAGTGTATTCCCCACATTGGGTATTTCTGTTACAATTCTTCAGTAATAAATAGGGAGTAAATTTTAACAAATTATTCTTTTGTCCACTTATTTCCTACTATATTTTTGCCTAGCACTTTAAAAAAATAACAAATTATTTTTTATTTTAGTATGAATCTTAAAGAAAATCATGGACAATTATAAAAAGAGTTGTACTTATATAAGTAAAGATATAAAACTATGCTGTTCTTGAAACTATTTTAATGGTATAAAATTTATATAAAAATTTAACTCACAAAAATGTGCTTTCTACTTTAAGTTTGTAAAACAAATATCAACAAAAATGATGCCAAGAAACATGCCAAACTGAATGTGGAAAAGCCCATGAGGCCTCAACCTTATAAAAAAAACCACAGGCAGTTGAGTAAAGCTAAACATTGGAAAGCTGATGCTTCTCACAAAAGCACACCTCAATTGATGTCTAGGACCAAATGGATAGCCCTGAAAAAATGCATACAAATAACATTATACAGACTGAGCAGCCTCCATTTAGGAATGCAGATATATAAACAGAATGACAATTAATGAAAAAAAAAGAGGCCATCCTTGAATGAATGAGATGAGGAGTATATGGTAGAGTTTAGAGGACGAAAAGGGAAGAGATAAAATTATAATCTCAAAAATAAAAACAAAATATAATTTTAAAAATGCATAAAAAGAAATAACCAATATCATTCATTTTAATAGGAAGGAAATTTATCTAAAATTTATATTAAATGTCCTAAGTGTATAGGAAGTAGAAGACTTTGGAGGTGAGAAAAGAATATAATCAAAACATAGAATGAAAAAGCTATTTTAAGGTAAATTTAAAGAGAGTAATTTTAGAAAAGGTCAGGCATGCTTGTATGCTAGAAGGAATGTCTAAATTAAAGTCTTCAGTCTTAGACAGATGCATATATATCAATAAAATAAATAGATACAATGAATTTGGGATAAGGCACAAAAGGAGTTTGAGGAAGGAGGGAGAAGTTGGAATGAGAAGATACAGTGTCCATGTATGAGTTTTTCAAAATTCAATACAACTTTTAAAAACAAATGCTTATGTTACATTATTAATTTCCAGAAATGCATTATTCATCTGAAGACTGTTCCCTTTGGGTTACTGTCTCTGCATTGTCAGCCCATAGTTTTTAGATAATACATATAACATTGTATTTCACTATAAACATGAATAGTATCATTGCCTTGGTCTTGGACTCAATATTAGCATGTGAGGCTTAGGCAAGAGAGAAATATTGAAGTACTTAGGCACTGTTCATCTGTTAAATAACAATTATTTTTCTTGATAACAATTATTCAGTTAACACTGAGCTGAAATTAATAAAAAAAATACAGTGCCTCCAGACATAGAGTCAAGACTTGATTATACACAAAACAAAAAAAAACTTATGTTCAAATAAAATTGAGAAACTATGATTGCTTGTCTTTATAAGAATTAAAATGGTCCAAGAGGTGAGTAACCAGTCACCACTCTCTAAGTCATCCATAGTGGGGTAAAACTCCAGGCCTCTCCCCAACTGCCTAAACTTCTCTAGCCAGCCAGCAGGAGAGTTTCCTTCAGGTAGGCTGCCCCAATATACCCCATCCACTGGACCCTGCAAGCTACAAGCCCCATCCCACCCCCAAACTCTGTGGAAGCTTAAACCTCAGTGGACCTCTGAAACACAGCCAGCTACTCCACAGAGAAGACCAAAAAGTGAGTGGCCAGCCACCCAGCAGGATACCCCACTCTCTAAAACTTCCATATGGGGTCAAAATCCTAGGGTCTCACCCCCTGTCTCAGCTTCTCTAGCCAGCCAGCAAGAGACTTTCCTGCAGGTAGGCTGCTTCAAAACCCCCATCCCATCGATAGGGCCCTTAAAGCTATAAGTCCCACACTGCCCCCAAACCATCCAACCCTTCCCTCACACCACAATCTCAGAGGAATGCTGAAGCACAAGTTGCAGCTACACAGAGAACCACAAAAGAGGACCAAGAAAGGAACTCTAAAGCACAAGCTGTGAATGCACAGAGTGTACCAAAAGAGCAAACCAGAAGAGCAGACCAAGAGGATGGGATAAGGCAGCCTCAGTGGCTCCCTGAGACACAGACATTGACAGTACAGAGCAGAACAAGAACAGTTCCCAAAGATGCAGACAGTCACTGCAAGGTTCAGCTAAAACACAGACACTGATGGCATCAACTGATGACAGAATGGGTAGATGCCAATGTAAGAATTCATCCAATATCCTAAAAAGGAACATGGTAACACCAGAATCCAGTGGTCATACAACAAGAACATTTGATTATCCTAACCCAGAAGAAACAGAAAAAAACAATTTTAAATGTAAATTTATGACTATAATGGAGACCTTTAAAGAGGAAATGAAAAACTCTTTTAAAATGGATGAAAAGACAAACAAAACACTGAAAGAAATTAAGAAATCCCTCAATAAACCCAAAAAAAACCCAATCAAACAGATCAAGTGAACAGTTCAACACCACCTGAAGTCTGAAATAGAGGCAATAGAGAAAACACAAACAGAGGGAATTCTGGATATAGAAAATTTGGTTAAATGAACAGGAACTACAAAGGCAAGCATAACCAACAGAATACAAGAGATGGAAGA
>JAQHUG010000618.1:468776-491952 GCA_028555095.1 Dicrostonyx torquatus
CAGAGCTTATCTCAACTCACTATTTTTTCCAGGCTCTTTAATTTAACTGCAATTGACAAGCATTTACATGCATTGAGAGGTGCATAGTGTTCTATTTTATGCTTAGCTCACCTTCATATTTAGCTGTTTTCAGGGAACCATGAAGTTGGCTTGGCCTAGCTGCCTTGAAAGGTATGTGCCATTCATTTTTAGGTTAGAGATCATGGCTCTTGGGGTACAAAATGCCTTCCAGCTCGTGAGAAACTGATGTACTCCCTCAGGCAGTGAAGTGTTTAGGATGCTTATGTTTCTCTATATGTTCCTTTAGAAATCAAAAACAGCCAGAAAGGTTTGATAGTACAATCAGTCTTAGATATTGATCTTCCATGCCCTGTATGACTCACAAACATAACTGCATCCTGGCTACTACAACTGTATTGATCCTGGCAATTGCCATTATATTTTGTTTCTTATAAAGGTACAAAAGTGTTATTACTCTCAATAAAATTGTTACAACATCAGTTATGCTATGGACCCTCCAACCTAGCTTGGTTTTATCCCCATAGCCATGTCAGGAGACCTTGGACCAGTAGGTACTTATACCCATTCATCCACATGGGAACATAGATTGATTCCATTTCCTTGTTACTGTGGATAAAAGCACAATAGGAAAGTGTTCAGATGCATTTTCAACCGATTGATTACTTTTCCTCTGTATATTAAAAAAACAAGGGCTTAATGGCCACATGGGAGATTTATCTCTAGTTTCCTTTGTAGTATGTCTTGTATTTATATTGAACATGTTAACTAACATTCTCATCAGTAACATGTGATTTCCTTTCTCCCACATTATTGTCAATATTTGTCATTTCGTGCCTTTCTGATAATAGTCATTTTAACCAGAGTGAGTTTATATCTCAATGATGTTTGCACGTCTGGATACCTAGCAATGTTCCACACGTTTTTATGTATCTCTTCAATCATTATATATCTTCCCTTGAAGAATGTCTATTCATATCTTTGCCAATTTTAACAAGAAATATATTTGTGCTGTATTTTTAATAATTTTTAAGTTTTAGGTACTTATATCTAAAGTTTAATTCATTGAATTAATCTTTAATAATTAATTTTTTAAAAACAATACTTTCCCATTTTACATACCTATCCCAGTTTCCATTCCCTCCCCTCCTCCTGCTCCACCTGCTTTCCCCAATCCCAGCCCACAACCACATCCACTCCTCAGAAAGGGTAAGACTTCCCAAGAGTAGTCAATAAAATCTGACATATTACTTTGAGTCAGGACAAAATCCCTCCCTATTTTTAGGCTCTCCTATATTTAGGCTGAGCAAGGTATCCCTCCAAAGAAAATGGACTCCAAATAGCCAGTTCAAGCACTAGAGATAAATCCTGGTCCAACTACCAGTAGCCTCACAAACTGCCCAAGCCGCACAACTGTGATCCACATTCAGAGGGCCAAATCTGGTTTTATGCAGGTTGCCCTACTATCAGTCCTAGTTAGTGAGCTCCCACTAGCTCAGGACAGCTGTTTATGTGGTATCCCCATCATGGTATTGATGCCTTTATTCATGTTCTTGTTCCTCCCTCTCTTGCACTGGTCTCTGAAAGCCGTGCCCAGTGCTTAGCTGTGGATCTCTTCTGCTTCCATCAGTTGCTGGATGAAGGGTCTATAATGATAATTAAGGTAATAATCAATCTAATTTCAGGGGAAGGCCAGTTCAGGCACCCTCTCCACTATTCCTTAGGGTCTTATCTAGGTTCATCCTTGTGGATTCCTGGGAAATTTCCTAGTGCCAGGTTTCTCACTAGCCCCATTATGGCTCCTATAATCAAGATATCTCCTTTCCTTGCTCTCCCTCTCTGTTCTTCCTCCATCTCAACCACCCCATTCCCTTGTGTTTTCTTCCTCCCTCCCCTTGTCTTCTTCTCCTCTCCCATGTTCCCAATTTTCTCAGGAGACCTTGTCTCTTTTCCTTTCCCAAAGGGAACCATGTATGCCTCTTTTAGGGTTCTCCTTGTTACCAAGCTTCTCTAGGGTCATGAAATATAGGCTGTTTATTTTCTGCTTTGCATTTACTATCCACTTATGAGTGAATACATACTGTGTCTTTCTGGGTCTGAGTTACCTCACTCAGGTTGGGTTTTTTTCTAGTTCCAACCATTTGCATGTGAATTTCAAAATACCATTTATTTTTAATGCTGAGTAATACACCATTGTGTAAATGTGCTACATTTTCTTTATCCATTTTTTGGTTGAGGGGCGGATAGGTTACTTCCAGGTTCTGGCTATTATGAAAAATGCTGCTATTAACATAGTTGAGCAATGACTATGTGGTATGAGCACACATCATTTTGGTATATTTCCAAGAGTGTTATTGCTGGATCTTGAGATAGATTGATTCTCAGTTTTCTGACAAAACCATCATACTGAGTTCCAGGTGATTGTACTAGTTTGTATTCCCACCATCAATGGAAAGAATTTTCCTTTACTCTACATACTCTCAAGCATAACCTATCAGTTGTGGTTTTGATCTTAGCCATTCTGACTAATGCAGGATGGTATCTCAGAGTCATTTTAATTTGCATTTCCCTTTCGGTTTAGGATTTTGAGCAATTCCTTTAAATGCCTTTCAGCCAATTGAGATTATGTTGAGAATAGCCTGTTTATATTTGTACCCCATTTCTTAATTTAGAGATCAAACTCTGATCTTGTGCTTGAATTTTAAGAAAACTAATGACATGGAATGTGAAATCTGTATGCTAGGAACCATAAACATTAATGATCAAGTAATATTTAAGCTTCAATTTTACTATTATATTAATAATTCATTTTGTGAAAGAATATTCCTATAATTTATTTTATTAATTTTAACATAATTTATGTAAAAAAGAACACATTTTATTTGGTTCCATTGGTCTTCCTGTCTGGTGTTATGCCAATACCGGGCTGTTTTCAGTACCATAGCTCTGTACTAGAGTTTAAAGTCAAGGATTGTTTTGGCTATCCTGGCTTTTTGGATATCCTGGCTTTTTTTTTTTTGCTTTTACATATGAAGTTGAGTACTATTCTTTTGAGGTCTGTGAAGATTTTTGCTGGGATTTTTCTGGGCAGTGCATTGGATCTGTAGATTGCTTTTGGTAAGATTGTCTTTTTACTTTCTGGTGTCTTCTTCAATTTCATTCCTCAAATATTTAAAAATCTTGTCCTACATGTTTTTCATTTGTTTGGTTAGAGTTACTCTGAGATATTTTATGCTATTTGTGGTTATTGTGAAGGGTGATGTTTCTCTGATTTCTTTCTCAGCCCATTTATCATCTGTGTAATGGAGGGCTACTGAATTTTTTGAGTTAATTTTGTATCCTGCTACATTACTGAAAGTGTTTATAAGTTTTAGAAGTTTCTTGGTAGAATTATTGGGATTGCTTATATAAACTCTCATCATCAGCAATAGTGGGAGTTTGACTTCTTCTTTCCTATTTAAAACCCTTTGATCTCCTTTTGTTGTTTTATTTCTCTAGCTAGGACCTCAATAACTATATTGAATAGATATGGAGAGAGTGGGCAACCTTGTCTTGTTCCTGACTTCAGTGGAATGACTGTGAATTCCACTCCATTTAGTTTGATATTGGCTGTTGGGTTGCTGTATATTGTTTTTTATTATTTTTAGGTATGTTCCTTGCATTCCAGCTTTCTTCAAGACATTTATCATGAAAGGATGTTGTATTTTGTTGAAAGTTTTTTCAGCATCTAATGAATTAATAATGTGGTTTTTATTTTTCAGCTTGTTTATATAGTGGATTACATTGACAGATTTTCGTATGTCAATGACTTTGTGGTTAATGATCTTCTTCTCATGATTTCTGTTTCTATAAATCCCTTGGCTTGTGTTTTCTTTATTGTCTCTATTCCAGTTTTCAAGTATTGAATAGTTTCTTTCATATGTTTAATTGCTTTCTCTTGGTTGTCTTTAAGGGATTTGTTGATGTCTTCCAATTTTTTATTAATCTTTACGTCCATTTCTTTGAGGGAATTTCTCATTTCCCCTTTAAGGGCCTCAAACATTCTCCTGAACTTATTTTTAGCTCATTTTCTTCTGCCTCATCTATATTTGGTTATTCGAGTCTTGCTGTTGTAGGTCACTAGATTTCACTGGTGTTGTATTGTCCTTTGTGGTGTTGCATGTGTTCTTACCTTGTATACACATCTTTTTCTCTAATTGGTGTTGGTGCTCTATGTGATTGTGGTGATCAATCTTCCAGGTACCAGTAGATCCAAGTCTCAGATTGTTGCTTCTCGTGGTGCAGCAATGGCCACAATTCCAGTCACCCCATTTTTCACTCCATTTTCCTGGAGGTCACTCAGTGCTCTAGGGGTTTGCTCCCTTGGAGTTCACTGTCTCAGGCCTACTCTAGCCTAGGTTGCTGGCTTAGTCCAGCCCCTGTGGAATTCACTGCCTCAGGTCTGCTTTGACCCAGGTCACTGGCTCAGTTTTACTTCTTTGGAGTTTGCTGCCTCAGGACCACTGTGTCCCAGGTCACTGGTTCAGTCTTGCTCCTGTAGAGTTTGCTGCCTCAGGCCTGCTCCAGCCCAAGTTGCTGGCTCCATGCTGCTTCTGTAGAGTTTCTGTCCTAGGCCCATTTTGGCCAAGGTTGCTTGCTCAGTCCTTCTAATTTCTTTTTATAAAACAGATGAAATAGCATGTTTCTTCTCTTCTGCGTACTATGAAACATAATGAACATTTTTATTAAAATCATGTTTCATGTGAACATAGAAAGTAAGTTTCTCTTCAAGTTTTTTTACTAAAAGTTTTTATTTCTAGGCTAACCCATCACTTCTGACCTGTTTAGCAACATTCAAATGAGAGAAAACAAAATGCATGCGATTTCATTCATCCTCATGGGACTGACACAGAACCCCCCCTAGCTGCAAAGAATTTTACTTTTGATGTCAGTTATCACTAACATTGTCACTGTCACAGGAGACCTCTTCATTATGGGTCCATAGCCAGACTTTGAACTCCCCAATGTACTTCTTCCTCACTTTCTTGCCTCTGATAGATATATGCTATTCCTCTTCTATCATTCCTAAAATGCTGACAGATTTGCTATCAGAGACAAAAGCCATTTCCTTCAATGGCTGTATGATACAACTTTTTGTTGAATATTGCTTAGGAGCTTCGGAGATTGTCCTGTTTTTGGTCATAGCCTATGACTGCTATGTGGCCTTTTGTTGACCACTGTACCATGTAACCAGGAGGAACCAATGAACTTGCTGTAGTCTAGTGGGGGCATGCTGGATAATGGATTTTCTCTACTCTTTTGGTCAGATACTTGTTATTCTCTGAATTTCTTTCTGTGACCCCAATTTCATGGACCATTTCTATTGTGACATCTTCCTCTTGGTACAACTTGCCTGTGCTGACACTTTCATCCTTGGTTTCCTGATTGCTTCCAATGGTGGAGTAATCCCTATGAACACCTTCATGAAGCTGCTGATGTCCTATGTGGTCATTCTGTGCTCCTTGAAGACACATAGCTATGCTGGGAGGACAAATGCCCTTTCTACATGTGGCTCCCACATCATAGTGTGGTCTTGTTCTTTGTGCCATGTATTAATACATACATGTGAACAGTGACAATTTTTCATCTGGATAAAGACATAGCAGTGTTTTATACACTTGTCACTCACATGTTAAATCCAATTATCTAAACTATAAGAAATGTAGAAGCTAAAAACGCAATTAGAATGTTAACTAATTTAATATGAATGCTTTATTTTTGTATTTTCCAACAATATTGTCTCCTATTTGTGAGAAATAAATTTCTAGGTCTTTAGTGATTTAATGTCATTAAACTCTACAGATATGTATCGCTGTACAGATATATCTATTATGAATTATTTTTCTGTTAAGCACAATAAAAAGTTAAACACAATTAGTTATAAAATAAAAAGCTATGATAGTATACTAAAGAATATTTGTATTTTTGACCACTGTTTATTGAAATCAGGGTTAGTCAAATATAAGCACTGTAATACCATCCTAATCCATGCTAATACCTCATTAACTACTTAAATATTGAAAACAATTTTTAAAATGTCAATATGATGGACTAGTATAAAATTCTGTCTTAGATTGGGCCTAGTGGGATGATATTAGGTTTCTTGATATGACAAAGGAGGCAATGCAATTTTAATTTATAAATTATTTCTAGACCATTCCATTCAATGTTTTACTAGAAAATGTTTAAAACAGTAGTGATTCTTGTAATCACTATCCATCCATCTCTGCAGCTTTCTAAATAGAAATTTAATGAACAATCAATGAGCTAACATGAATTGATTTTAATATTTAATTTGACCATATATAAAATACCTGCTCATTTTTCAGTCTGATTTTTTTTCATCCTAGGGCTGAACATCAAATATCTGACATTTTTATAGATAATACTCATTAAAATGCACATTTACTTTACTTCCTTAGAGAATTTCAGTGTTTCCTTCAAACGTCTTAAGCTATTGCAAATACTCTTATCAGATTAAAATATTCACATCTAATCACACTATGTTCAGTTATGCAATCTCAGTTTTGCTAACCATTTTTGTTCTTTAAATTTCACATATCACTCATATTGACTAAATTTTATCAAAATAATACTTCTTCATTTTGATTCAGAATACATTTTCATTCAGAAAACCTATTTGAATGCAACTGAATACATGCCATTGTATGTATGACTATGCCTGAATTGTACTCACTTATAAGTCGATATTAGCTGTAAAGTACAAGATAATATCATGCTTTGTTCAATAGTCCCAGAGAGCTAAATAACAAGGAGGCTTAAGGGGGAATGACAATGATCTCCTTTCGAAGGGAACATAGAATGGATTTAGTGGGTAGACTGTGGTCAAGAAGGGTTGGGAACTGAAGGGATCAAATGGATGGGGAAGTAAATACTGAGAGAAAATGAGCTTTTAGGGGCAATGTGGGAATCTAGTTCAAGGAAACTCCATGGAATCTACTAGAATAATACTAGCAAAGACTCCTAGTCATGGGGACAAAAGTCTGAACCAGTCAAATTCTATAACCAAGCGAGGTCTTAATTGGAGGGATTGGGATACCAACCCAGTCACAATGCCTTGGACCTACAGCTCATGCTACCTGCAGAGTGTTCTGGGACCAATGGAAACCTAGCAGAACTCACATCAAAGAAACCACAGAGACTTCAACTGATGGGAGCAGATGAAGAGTTCTACAGCCAAACAAAGTGAAAGCTTTGTTTTTAGGCAGAGCTTGAGGGGTTCTTTAGAGAAGGGGGAGGAAGGTTCAGAAGAACCAGAGGGTTGAGAGACACTATAAGAACATGGCTTACAGAATCAATTGACTGAGACTAATGGGGGCTGAGAGAAATCAGGAAGCCTGTAGGGGTCATTTCCAGGTCCTCTGCATTTATGCTATGGTTGAGTAGCTTGGTGTTCTTGTGACATTCCTAACAGTGAGGGCAGAGGTGATGTTTTTGCCTACTAATGGGAGCCTTTACTTCTAACTTGGTTGTCTCGTTTAATTTAAATATTTAATTTCCAGACTCTTCATAAATGCTCTTAGTTCATTTGTCATCAAATATTGAAGTTCATTAGTATTTTACTGTTTTAATTTCTTTTGGCATAGTGAAAATCTTCAGCTGGACTCAAGGAAAAGTTATTTAAAAGCAAATGCTGTAGAAGTTCTCTATATTCAGTGAAATAATTGCTTTTTTTTAGCAAAGTTTACTAATGGCAGTGGAATGCTCCTGAGGTCTAATTAATCAGGATGAAAAAAATCAGAGTTTGACTGCTAAGAAGGCACATTGGAAATGCTTGATAAGCTCCAGAGAATGGCATTATCCACAGGAGCCAGTTATACTCAACTATAATTTTGCACTGCTGAGCTAGTTGACATCTTTAAGCTTATAGCTTTATGTCTTGAGGAACTAACATATACCTGGGACTCAGGACATTGAGCTTGTGAGACGAATTGATAGGTGAGAGATTCATATTTTGTAAAGGAACCGTATTTATAGACCTCAAGGAGTGTAAAGAACTTGAAAATTATGTAATCACCCACTGTCCCAATCATTCTAGGCTTGTCTGTTCTCAGCATTGAAAGCACTATGAATAATTCTGCTAGTTTCACCCCCATAGAAGTAAAAGTCTCTGGGGTCTTTCCCTTTATTTTAATATATTTAAATTAATAAAAAATCATACTACATATTTACTTTTTCATTCTAAATTCTCCTAATTAATATGATAATAAAAGAGTTTTCCTGTTATGTTCTAAAAATTAAAATAATCTTTTTTATTGTGTTTTTAACAATCTTATGTAACAGTGGCTGCTATAGAACTGATATATGGTAGACAGTGGTTTTGAGCTTCTGATGTTTTTGCTTCCTTCTCCCAAGTGCTTGTCTTGCAGGTGTGAAAAACCTTGCCAGAATAAAACACCTCAATGATACTTACATAGCATTCCATGTGATCTGGAATATTTTACATATGCATTTCTCTGATGTCTGATAATTCATATGATTTCTATTTAATCTCAGTCTTTGATAACTCCACTTAAATTATTTCTTTAGAATATTTATATTTTGGTTTTTGTTTGTTTGTTTTTATGAGGCAGTGTTTCACTGTGTATCTGTAGCTGTCCTGGAACTCACTCTGTAGATAAGATTGGCCAGAACTCAGAGAGAGCCACCTGTCTTTGCCTCCCAAGTGCTGGGATTAAAGTCATAGGCCAACACTGCTTGGCTGAATGTTTGTCTTTTCAAAATATTTATTTTAGGACTTATTTCTAGGGTTAATAGTGGAAAGTTGTAGAATAGAATTGAAACAGCTTCTATTTCTTCAAACCAGGCTTCTCAATCTTTCTAATGCTGTGAACATTTGATACAGTTCTTCTTCTTGTGGTAAACATCATAATTAAATTATTTCATTGCTATATTATGCAATTTTGCTACTTCTATGAATTGTATTGTAAATATCTGAAATGTAGGATTTCTGAAATGTGGCCTCCATATCAGAAATTGAGGGTGTTGGCCCACGTGTTGATGGCCACTGCTCTAAGTTGATACAAAGGTGATTGTATCACCTTGGGTATGTGCCCTATTCTATGTCTAGACATGTCAACTTACAGTAAGAGAAACAGTGATGCTCCAGAATGTTGTTCTCAAAAAATGTACCAAAATTTCACCTTGAACAATAAAAGCTAAAGCAAACTATCCACTTAACATAGAAAACATGAAATGTATTTTTAGAAATAATGTTTTCTTTTCATTTTCTGAGAAATTTATGCCTGCAAATCAGAATGCACTTCACATGTTCTATAATTAATTTTATATTGTTATCCGTAAGTTATTTATGGTGAATTATATGAGTAACTGATAAAGAACTGAGAATATGAAAATTAAAACTTCATAGAAATAAGGGTGATAAAGCTTTTCCTAGATAGATGAACTGTGATAAAAATGTCATGAAAGAAACCACTGCTGGCTATCAACATAGACATTTTCATAGTCTTTATGTAGGCAAATATATGTGTGTGTGTCTAACAAATATTTGCTGAGTATCTATCTAATAGATACTTGTTTACAGAAACTATCATATATGTTTGCATAAGCATCTTACTTTATCTCAGGTAGTAGTCAGTTTCTTTCTGTTTTCATCTTAAAGTTCCATTTTAAAACTTTCAAAATAAAGTGTTTCTTTTCCTTAGTAAATGTTTATGAATTTAAAAACCCAAAGTTGTTTTCCCAGTCTTTTAAAACTATAAATGTATTAAATATGGTTATTCCAATACCAGTTTATATATACTACACACACACACACACACACACACACACACACACATATATATATATACATATTTAGTCATTGCATTTAGCTGAGAGGGAACATATATATTAATGTATACACACACATATATACACTCATATATGTGCTTATGTATGTAACAGTTAATAAAAAAGAGGCCACGGTAAAGAAATGTATGGGGAACATAATTTAAAGAATAAACAATATTTGTAGCCAACACTTAGCTACCTGGAAAGTGAATAACACACTGATTCTTATAGATAATTAGCTTTGTAATAACCTTTAAATATATCAAAATATTAAAATCACTTTGCCTTTAAAAGATTCATCATATTTCTTGTAGATTTTGCAGCATGGATGAGTAACTGGGTTGCCAAAGGTGATTGGGCTCTCTCATCCACTGACTGGAAAGTATTGTATCTTGCAAACCAAGATGTGTGAATTATGAGGTTCATCATATATTTCCTCATCACATAATATGTGGTAGACCCTGAAGGTGTTATGCCAGAAACTATACTAACAGACTGAGAAAATAGATATGTATAGCATATATGTTGTGGTAGATGTTATGGAATAAATATCTCCTACAATTTGTACAACTTGCTAAAACAAAAACCTTGCTTACTAGAGATATGCTTTGATCGGGCTTTTAAAAAATATTAATCTTTCTTTATTATTTAGAATTTTATACATGTATACAATGAAACATGATACTCCATTAAGTCAATCTTAATTTAAATGTGGCCACATGTTAACAACACAAAAGTGAATGGTTCTTACTCCTTCGGCTGCAATGCTGGTAGCTTCCCAGTAAGGGATGGGAACCTCCTTCCTATATGGAAGAAGTCTGGTTGGTTGTTCTTATGCAGGTAACCATGACTGGGATGAGTTAGTGACTATGATAACCATAACTTTCATTCATTTCACATCTATATGATCAAATGAAAATTCAGAAACTAATAATATTCTTTATGCATGTAAGCACTTGGAAGCTTACAAAATGTGTCTCATAATGTGAAAATGCTCAGGATCAGGGATAAGCCAAGACACAGAACACAAGAGCAACTCAGGAACATCACACAGACTTTGGAAATAGAAGAATCCGACATATACATTTTTTTCCTGAAAACAAAATAGTAACTATTGCCCTATATATGTATTGTAGCTGATAGTATTGGTATATGAAGAGAGTATGATGAGATGAATAAAGATGGAAGAAGCTACTGGGTTAGAATACAAAGAATGTGCTCCACAGTTACAGAAAGCTCTAGTGCTGTAGTATGAACATCAGATGATAATGCACTCAGGATTAACAACCTACTTTTATGCTTTTGTAGGGAGTTCAGATCGTGAGAAGGTGTTATTTCCTGAATGGAGCTCCACAGGCCTCCGAATAATGTGACTGAATTTGTTCTCTTGGGTCTCACACAGAATCCACACTTGCAGAAAATACTGTTCATTGTCTTTTTGTTTGTTTTCCTATTTACCGTGTTGGCTAATCTACTCATTGTCATCACCATCTCCTTCAGCCATACCCTTTCAGCTCCCATGTACTTCTTTCTCACTTATCTATCCATCATAGATGCCTTTTACACCTCTGTCACCACCCCAAAAATGATAATTGACCTGTTGTACCAGAGAAGGACAATATCCTTGGGTGGCTGCCTGATTCAGCTCTTTGTGGAGCACTTCCTGGGTGGAACAGAGATCATCCTCCTCATTGTGATGGCCTATGACCGCTATGTGGCCATATGCAAACCTCTGCATTACATGACCATTATGCGACAAGGGCTTTGCAGACTCCTGGTGGTGGTAGCTTGGGTTGGAGGGATCTTGCATGCCACCATGCAAATATTTTTTATGATCAATCTGCCCTTCTGTGGCCCTAATATTATTGATCACTTCATGTGTGATCTCTTCCCATTGTTAAAACTTGCTTGTAGGGACACACACACACTAGGCATGATAGTGGCTGCTAACAGTGGGGCCATGTGCATGCTCATATTTACCATGCTCCTCATCTCATACATAGTTATCCTGCAATCCTTGAAATCTCATAGTTCTGAAGGGAGACGCAAAGCCCTCTCCACTTGTGGCTCTCACTTCACTGTGGTTGTTCTCTTCTTTGTGCCTTGCATATTTACTTACATGCGCCCTGTGAACACCTACCCAGTGGACAAGCTGGTAACTGTGTTCTTTGCAATCCTTACTCCCATGCTAAATCCCATCATTTACACAGCAAGAAACACAGAGGTGAAGAATGCCATGAAGACTTTGTTGAGGGGGAGAGTAACTTAGCCTATTCAAAATGATCAGAAAGTGGTGATGCATAGAATAACTAGGATTATGTTTGTGATAAACTGTGAAAGATAATTAAGAAGTTCCACAGATTATTAACAAATATTAAAAACAAAACTTCCCATAACAGCATTTTTGGGCAGTTAATAAGGCGAGGCCTTCTATATTCCTTTAATAGTTTTAAATGTATATTTTGTTTTCAAAGCTCAAATATCAATGTACATAGAGTCTGGATTTCCAATAGAAAACACCAAGTATGCAACTTTAATGATTTTGGCCAAATTTTTTCTCTAGAGACTCACCAATATTTATTTAATTGTTCATATGTTTGTTATGTGGGTAACATGGACTTTTGGGCAGAATTTTAAATAAATTTTGCATAGACTGTGGTAATACAAAAAGAACAGAAAAATATAAATTAGACATTTGAGGAATAATGGAAAACTTGTTGACATGTTTCTTACCTCACTTTTATCTGGCATTATTTATATGGAAATAATATAATGTGTCAACAGCAAGTATGCAAAAGGAAGAAACAATTTCTAACCAGTCTCTATTCCCTCACTTCAGGGTGAAATATAAGGTAGAAACTTTGAAAATTACTTTGAATTTGTTCTTATTTTCTCACATATTGTCATGGCTAAATTTTTTTCTAGGATATAAAGGATAGATACTTGTTTTTCCTCAATAGTACTGAAGTAGACATTTGTGACAACATGAGCAAATATTCTTCCATTTTACCACACTGAAATATGCAACATAATTTTCTCATGTCATTACTCTGTATGTATGTTTCATAATATATTAGCATGTATCAGACATAATCACTTAGGTAGATGACACAGAATATAAAAATGAAACAGAAAACAAAAAAATCCCTGGTTAGTTTAAAGACACTGCATCCATTTCACAACAAAGGTAATTGAATCTGAGAAAGCTACTAATATGTTTTCCTCAAATCACACATCAAGTCAACTACAGGATCTACATTAGTTTCTAACTCTTACTCCTCCATTTGAGAATGAAAGCACAATAATTTATGGCATGTTTGTACATAAAGATAAGGAATTGATGCATATTCTTTGTGATTTCTTTTGCCCTTGGAGGAAAATTGTCAGGTTTTTGTTTCTTTGTTTGTTTTTTGTAGTCTCTTCCCACTTAAGCTATGTAAAGGGACAAAGATTCTCTGCACTCATGGGAATCAAGTTGTTCCATATTATTACAAAAGCACCTTTATGAATCCAATTTTATTTCATTGTAGTAGCTCCATTCATGCTTTCTACAAATATCCCTTCTCAAATTTATTGTTCAGGGTGATATTTCTCCCATAATTAATAATATTAATATTAATATTATTTAATATTCTTTGCATATTTCCTTACATACTGAATGATAGACACCTTGGAGAGAAAGCATTACAAGTAAATTCTGCAGGGAGACATTTTGTTTGATCCATTATAAATTAATCTACTTTGTAGGACAATGTGAATAAAGTAATCCCACACTAACTCAGAATTGAGTATAATAAGGGGTTCTTTATTTAAAGGGGACTCACAGATCACAGCCCTCTGCATAAATGGGGAAAAAGAATCAAATACAGCATCCAGGCAACAGAGGAGAGAGGGAGAAAGAGAAAAGCCACATAGATGTGCACCTTTTTGGTACCCAAGACCTCTCCCAACATGGTCCAACTTCTCAAAGGCCATTGACTGAAGGAGGTTCCCCAGCACCTCCCCCTTTTTCCAAAATAAGAAAGTTCCAAACCCAATGCAAAATTATATAAGAACATATATCAAGTATAAAAGTTAGAATTACAGCCATCATAATATTAAGCAAGAAATATCTGCTAAATGCTTCAATAATTATTCCTAAGGAATCTAAGTCTTGTGTTAGAAATGGCTTGGCTAACTTATGAGAGGAAAGTAACTGTGACTATGTACTCTTCAATACCATAGAAGACATAAAAAGTGAGATAATATTACTTGAGTAGACCAGAAGTACAATCAATTAGCTTCCAAAATGTTCAATGAATGACAGAGACAACTGGCTACCTAAGCAATCACCCAAAGTCTCATTTGCAATGTTGGAGCAATCAACTTTGGCTATGGTCTAGAGCAACTGATAGACCATTTTTAGAGGCAGGAAAATTTTCTAAACCATCTTACCCTGTCTTGGCAAGTTGGCAAATTTGGTCTTTTTTTCTTGTATCTTGTTTGTTGACTGAACACTATACATTCTTTCTAAAAATAATGGTATTTATGTATTATGTATGTATTATTATCAAATAAATAAGACCTTCTTGAATTGAAAAGAGTACAACCTAATTTTTGATGGACATCCAAATGTTGTCAATTTTTGAACAAGTAAGAAAATTCCACAAAATTATTAAATTATTTCTTGGAATCTCATGGGGTCAGAAATTTTTCAATTCCTGGGAGAACTACGAATTTGTCTCACAGCTTCATGATGTCTCAGTGAAACCTCTTTAAATTCCAGATGAAATCAGGTAGGGAAAATTTTGTATCTTTCATTATATTTTGCTCAGTAACAACAATGAACACAGTATCTGGGAAGCAGATGTAACATTCTCCATCTTCACTGTCAGAGCTTTCTTTTCTGCTTACTTAGATGTGAAAGAAACAGCTGGAAACAAGCAGAGACCCTTTGGAAAAATTGAATGAAAGGGAGGCTATCTTCAGAATTTTTTAAGAAGTCATACTTGGTAAACTAAAGTAAGCATATTATGTGCCTTTATGAAAGATTACTAATCTGTGATGTAGTGATTTAGTATTTGGATATTGTATGCAGCAGTGTTTAGAAAGCCATGTCCCTCTCAACTTTCAAGTATTTGTCCTTGCAAGATTTTGTAGACTATGGATATAAGTAACTATGGATAAGGATACAAGTTATCATTGTAAAAATATCATAACAAAAATTGGTATTTTATTAATTTAATAAAATATAATGTAGGGATCCAGAGAACATAATTTTATAATAAATAATTTTTAAGTTCCCATGGAGCATAAATACCTGCTGTTAGAATGAAAACTTTGTCGTCTATCCATCTATCTGTCCAGAAAATACTTTTCAATAATTTTTAAGTATTTACTTTTTAAAATAAATGATATTAAATATATTTTTAAATTTCATCTTCATATTAAAGTGAAATAATTTACAAATGCAGCACAAATTTGTTTTTCTATTATCTCTCAACAATACTTGGATTATCTAAACATATGTTAATTTCAAATCTAGTAACTCATAACCCTGAAACTTGCTTTGGAATATAGGGTACATTGATGTTGTATAAAGAATCCTGAAATAAGAACATGAAAACTGAAGCATAACTACATCTTAAATAGCTCAGAATATTGACTATAAAATGTTCCAGTTACACAAAAACACACTAATACACATTACAGAGAAGAAATATAAGAAAGTTTGAATCAGCTCACAAGGTACAGTCTTTGGATTTAATCATGTCTGCTTCATTCCTCAAAGCATAGAGTTCTTCACTGAAATCTTAGGATAACTAAGTGGGTGACACTCTGACTTTCTTAGAGTTAGAATTCCACCTCAATTTCTCTCTTAAAATGAACAGAATCACTAGGAAATCAACAGGGGCTTCAGAAATTCCTCAGGAAGAACTTGAAAAGAAAGATAATATTTATTTTGCCTACATTCCAGAGATAATAGTTGAGAAAGTAAAGTTGGGACATTGTGGGAAATCAAGAGAAAAGATTAGTAAACTGAAGGAAGTGTAGTTTCCAGAAAGTCAAGGAAATAAACCTGGTTAACGACAAACACAAGAAATGAAGCTTTTATTGGCAAATAATAACTTTAGTTAAAAAATATGTTGGACTTATAGAATTTAGCATATGGGACAATTTTATGTAAAACTTCAATAAATTATCATTTTTAAAAGTAGCTATTTATATTAATATATTTAAAGGTAACTATTGATTGTAGCAAACCCTTTATTCACTTCTGAACAGTTTGAATGTTACATGAATCTCACAGTTAATGAAGACATTCTGTTATCTGAGGGCATATTGGCACTACAATTAGTTGTGCTGCTTAAATGAACGGTAAGAAAATAGTGGACAAGGGAGGTATATTTCCCCGGTTCTCTGCTTAGGAGATGGCTCAGTGACCATAGTTTCTGCTTTGTGCCCCTTTGTAAGGTAAGTTAGGATATTCAAGTGTATTGTTGCTATGGAAAAGTTCATAGAATATTTTAGGATAAGTAAGGAGAAATTGAGTTTTAGCTTAATGAGAATATGGATTTGAAACAAAAGAGAAATGATTTGGGAAAGGGTCAAGTCCAATGTGTGGTCATTAATGGAAAGATTATGACATAATGAAACAGTCCACATAAGATGCCTGTTAGGTTCACTCATTACTTCAGCTTTTGGTAATCGGAAGGATAGACTAAATGTCTGACATAGTTTTCAGAAATTGAGAAAAAATTTAGATTTTATGTGACATATAGATTTTCAGATTTTTAAAAAATGTCAGCATAGTTTTTACTAATGGCGTGATGCCAAAATTCTTCAAGGCACTGTTTTACAATTCTCACAGAGATTAGTGTAATTGGCTACAGAACTCCTGCTTACATCTTTGACATGTTCAGAGTTCTAATCTTGCTGTTAAGGGTTCCTTGCCAAAGTATAAACCTGTGACAATGTAATAATTCTTGGAGAACCTGATGTTAATAAGAATAAAACTTACGGTAGTTCACTAAGAGAAATAGCTATGCCAAAAATTGAGTCTTTTATTGAATTTACTGCTTAAGTGGTGTTAGTATGCACAGAACACAATAATTAAGGCAGAAAAACTTAGGGAAAGTTTAGACAGTGACAAACTATAACTAAATGATTAAGTTTTCATGCTCTGCCTCAGAAACACAGAATTAGCATGGACAGGAAAAGCTTTTGGTTACAAAATTCAAAACAATGGTTGGTACCCTCCTGACGGCAGTTTTAGGAATCTGGATTTTTTTTCCTTTGTAGGACTGTAATAAAGACATTCTGAAATGAGGGTTTATGGCAAAGATACAACAGGGAATATTCTGAATCGGTGAACTGCCTGACACCTTGAGCAGACTCGTCAGATCAGGACTTTTCTGATATTGCGGAATTAAGAACAAAGCGCAGCACTTCAGAAGTGAAAGGGAAGGATAATAGTCTTACATCAGATAAAAAGACAAATAGAAAAAGGAATAGAAAAACTTAAACAACGTGTTGAGGGATTGGGTTTTCCATAGGAATGTCATATAATCTTTATAGTAGATTAATAGAATAATACAGAAGAAGCTTGATACATCAGGCAGTAGGAAATAACTTCTGCTCTATTGGCATAGTCAAACTTCATAGAAATATTCTGTCTAGAATTTCTATAATTGAAAGTCTTTACAATATTTATTTTAAGGAAAAAGTATTGACTTAAAATGGATTTTATCTTAATGTTAGATTTTAGTTGTCCTAAAATTTCCTGTTGACTCATTTTGATTCTTTTACTTTCATATGCTTATGAAAGGAAGGAAGACTAGAAAAAGTGTGTACCATGAAAAGGTTTATAATCAATGATGAAAGTATATAAGGAAATGATCTTGTGTTTAAATAAAGCCTGTGAGAGATATAGGTTCTCAGAAGAGGTCAAGTCATACCAAAATGTATTTCCTCTGTCCATCTCCCATAAAACGAAATTTAAGGAGTGTCCTGTTTCTTATTTCTCCTTTGCTGCTTTTGCATCTAACCAATTCTGACCCTGCCCTCATATAGAACTGAACTCTGGTACTGATGGACTTATGATTTTAAGCTCCCTTTTAGAAAATAGTATATATTTAAAATATCTATGAATGGTGATTTAATGTTCATCTTATTTTCTCACATAAACTTCTAAAAACATCATCTTTGATATAACTTAATTAGGGTTTAAGTTATAGAAACTCATGATATTTGTAATAGTCTTATTTACCGACCTTAACTCATATATTTTACATTGTTTTCATTTCACAGTTTTTTATATACTTCATTTTACTATAGTGTAAAATTGCCTTATACTTATTTTTAGAATAAAATTCTGGGACTGCAGTCCTGTTTCAAAAATAACAGCTGTATACTGCCCACACTGGCTCTTACAATCTTTCTGCCTCCTACTCTGAAGAATTCCCTGAGTCCTAAGGGGATGAATTTGATGAATATATCCCATTTAGGGAAGAGTGTTCATATGTTTCTCATTCTACACATTATTTGCCTGTGCATCTCTTTAATATGTTCCTATCTGCTGAATGAGAAAGATTCTCTGATTATGGCTGAGAAAGGCTTCAATCTATGAGTATAGAAGAGTGTCATATGAGTCATTTGTGGCTATGTTCCTTTATCAGAGCAATATTATTAGCTTTCCCCTAGGCTCTTGGCCTATCTAGACAGAATCTTGGCTGCCCAAGCAGTGGTTTGTATGGGTTCCATCTCCTGGAGTTGGTCATAAATGTAATTAAAGATAGTTGGTTGCTTCCACAAGCCTTGTTTGACTATTGCACCAGAATGTCTAGAAGTCAGGTCACCACTGAAGAGTAGGGTATAAAAGTCACCCATTACCAGTGTATGAGTGTCATTATAAGATTTAAGCTGCTGTACTCTTTCTTAGAAACTTCACTGTCCTTATGTTTAATACATAGATGGTAAGAATTAAAATGTCTTTTATATTTTCTTATTGTAATTTTCCTTTGATGGAGATGAAGTGTCTTTCCCATCTCTTCTGAATAGCTTTGTCAGATATTGAAATGGATACATCAGCTTACTTCTTATGACCAGTGTTTTGAATGTATTTTTCCATCTTTTTAGCCAGAAGTAATCAACAATATTATTGTGTATATCTTGTGTGTAGAAAAAGGATAGATCCTGTTCTTAAAACCATTCTGTTAGTCTGTGTCTTCTTACTGGAGTAATTGAGACAATTGATTCTGAGAGTTATCAACAGGCAATGTTTGTTGTTTCTTCTTGTTTTGTTGTTGTAGTGTGGGTTTTCTCTCCACTTTTTGATTTTTTCTCATATCATTTATTCCCTATGTTTTTGAGGGTATAGTTAACCTCTTCAGGATGAAGTTCTCTTCAGTATTTATTTGTAGGGCTGTTTTTATATTGTTTGAATGTCAAGTTATAAAATGCCCTTTTTTCTTCACCCATTATGATTGATAATTTTTTGTATAGTAGTCTGGGCTGTAAACTTTGGTCTTTTAGAGTTTATAGAACAAGTCTAGGCCTGTCCAGCTTTTATTATTGACATTGAAAAATTAGCTGTTATTCTAATAGGTCTACCTTTATATGTTATTAGGTCTTTTTTGGCTTTTAATGTTCTCTTTGGACTTTGTGTTAAGTTTTTGATTATTGTATATTATGGGGATTTTCTTTTCTGCTTCAGTCTATTTGGTGTTCTATATGGTTCTTGCTCCTTGATAGACACCTCCTATTTTAGGTTACAGAAACATTTGTCTATGTTTTTGTTAAAAATATTTTCTGTGCCCTTGACTGGGTTTCTTCTACTTCCTCTATTCCTATTACTGATATATCTTGTCTTTTCATGGTGTCTCAGATTTTTCTCCATAATTTGTGCCTGGATTTTTTTTCCAGATTTAGCATTTTCTTTGACAGAGCCATTCCTTCCTTTCTTCTATCTTGTGTTCAATGTTTGAGATTTGCACTTCTGTCTCTTGTTTTCTATTGTTGAGGCTGGCTTCTGAGGTTCCTGTTTAAGTTCTTAACATTTTCATTTCAAGATTTCCCTTAATTTGGATTTTATCTTTTTACTGTTTTATTCATTGCCTTCTAATGTTTGATTGTGTTTTCATAGATTTCTTCAAAAGATTTATTAATTTTCTCTTTAAGGACTTCAATTATCTTCATAAAGGCTCTTTTGAGGTCTTTGTCTTGTGCTTCAGCTATGTTGCATTTGTTAGGGCCTATTGTAGCAGGGTTTCTCTGATCTAGGCAGAGACAAATTATCATAGCTATTATTGATTTTGTCTTTACATTGGGGTCTAAGCATCTATGTCTGAGATTATTGTAGTTCTTTGTGCTAATGTATGTTTTCTTTGTTGGATGGGTGTTTCTTTCACTGGTATCAGTTACCCTCTCTAGTTTTCAGAAGAGTGGATGTGGGTTATCTGATAAGAATGCTTCTGAGATCATACCAAGCAACATTCTGGGATAGAATGTATTCTTATGTATTAGGAGTTTATATTTAGGAACTGGAATGGGTTATAAAGAGGTAGCTCAGGGGGACTACAGGAGGGAGGAAAACAAGGTATGCCACTGGGATCTGCATAGGCCCATTAAATGAGGACAGAGAGCAAAGAGAGGCAAGACAGGTGGTCTGCAACAAACCTGGGATGAGACTGGAGGACTGGATTTAGAGGAAAAGAAGAGTGAAGATTGCCTACCTGCTTCCTTTGGCCAGTAGGTTCCTAAGGAATCTTTGTGCAAGTTGCTAATGAGACAGTGGGATGAGAGGACAAGTTAAGCTATTAGAGAAGATCTTTGTGATCTGCTACAGATAATTGCAAAAATGACATTGGGGCAATAATGGGTGGTTTACTACAAAGCTGGGTGTGAAACTGATTGATTGGATTTGGAAAAAATGAAGAAAGTGAAGATCATCTACCTGCTTCTCTGTAGGTAATCTGTATTTCATATTTTACATCTATTTCTACATTTCTAATTTTATCATTATTTACATGTAATTTTTCAAGAAAGAACTTTGGATAGCCTTTTCAAAGAAATTTACTTGCCCAAGTGAAACCAAAGATTACAGAATTTTAAGAGTATAAAATATCCTGACCTCTGCCAAAGAAAAAGATAAGGATCTAGACCTAAGGGAGGAAATATCTCATAATTCTAGAGCAGTTTTTGTATTTTGTACAAATGCCATTCTATTAAGATATACTGAGTTTTACTTTGACATTTCACGCATAGGCACCAGGCTCTGTGATCTTCTAGTTACTACAGTTCTTTGTTCATCTTGCTTTATGGTTGGATTTCAATGAATAAATTGTATAGTGAGTTTTTCAGTCTATCATAAATAATGTTTGTCTGATCAAGTGACCTTATAAGGATAGTTTACTCTTGTTTCCTTGGCAAAAGCATATGAAAAGATTTAGAAATTAGATTATATATTCTAGTAAGTAACTATTCTGGGAACATTATGGAATGACTATTTGCTGAAAATTAAATACAGGCAGCATCATATGATAGACTCATTAGCTAGTAAATCTATTTCTGTTCTTTGTAAATTGCAGTCATCAAAATTATTTCATTTTTCTTCCATATAAAATTGCATTATTTTTACTCATGGATTTGAAATAAAAATTGTAATTGTCCATATATATATTTATGTATGCATTTTATTTAGTCATATTGTTAAAGAAATTTCAGTTGTGTATGCAGGAAAGGTAACAGATTTTCTTTGAAAGCATGGCAAAGAGGGAAAATGAATACATGAGATGGAATATCCTTAGTGTCTATTAAAGAATTTCCTATGTGTGAAATAGATTGGTTTTTAAGTGAATGAATTGAATGAAGAATTTTGAGATTATGTGACTATGAGTGTCATTTTCCAAATTTCAATTTGACCCTTTTCATAATCCTTAAAGATGAGCATATAAGTGCTTTTTAAGTATGTTTTATAATCTCATACAAATTTCCAACCATATGTATTATCATCCTATCAAATAGTTGTTGTTTAATAAGTAAACTATATAATTAAGTAGCAAATAATTAAGTCTCAAGAATCTAATTCAAATTCAAGGAATGGTTTATATAATTCAGACATGTGCTGCTTATGCTGCAACAAATATTTTTATGTGAAGTTTTGGTCCATAAACTTCTGAACATTTATCATTTACTGTTTCCCCATCAAGATGAAATTTCAATTCTTCCAGTATAATCATTTTTGTAGTGCCACACACTTCCTACAGTACTTTCTTTTGTGAAGAATAATTCATTTGCAGTTACAATCTGCTTTATATTGTAGAACAAATTTAATAAATAGCCAACATTTTTATATACAGCCAAAAGTACACTTTGCCTTTGCTCCCATTGATCTAAAAGGCAGTGCTCTGACAGTTTCCAGAAGGCTTCTCAGCCCTGGCTCATTCCAAGAAGATTATAAGTATTATTGATTTATAAATTCTGGCTTATTGTTTATATCTGCGTTATATTTTCGATATCATTTTAATATTTTGCTTGAAGAAAACAAAAGATTTATAAAGGTTGATAATTCAAATATGAGTGATTTATTACCACTAACACAAGTAAATGTCTTTGCATTTGATACTTGAATTGTGAACACTTTTAAGTATTTAATAATTCATCTTTGCTTCAATTCTTTAGGTTACATGACTCTAATCATCAAAATTTTTTCCAATTTTTCATTTCAATTAAAATAGACCCAGATGAAGAAGTTTTCATAAGGATCTACCATCTTGTTGATGGTGATATTATAGATTTAGAAGCATCGTTTTTCTTATAATTGAAGATTTTTGTTAATAAAGTTTACTTCCACTGTCTTTTTACAAATCATGCAAAACCAGAGCACTGTCACTGAGTTCATACTCCTGGGGCTCTCACAGAATCCAAATGTGGAAAAAATACTATTTGTTGCATTTTTGTTGATCTATCTTGCCACTGTTGGTGGCAATATAATAATTGTGGTTACGATCATCTACAATCCTTCACTACTACATTCCCCCATGTACTTTTTCTTAGCATTTCTGGCTTTTCAGGATGCATGTACTTCTTCTACTGTTACACCCAAGATAATTATAGACTGTCTTTATGAAAGGAAGACCATCTCTTTTGAATGCTGCATGACACAACTGTTTACAGTACACTTCTTCACAGGGGCAGAAGTAATTGTCCTGGCATCCATGGCCTATGACCGCTATGTGGCCATTTGTAAGCCTCTTCACTATTCTTCCATCATGACCCAGAGGCTCTGTGGTGTTTTAGTGTTGGTATCTTGGGCAGGAGGCTTTTT
>JAQHUG010000619.1:81891-98562 GCA_028555095.1 Dicrostonyx torquatus
AGGGACCTATCTCTTCTGCATGTATTGGCCTTTTCGGAACCTATTCTATATGGATGCACACCTTCTTAGGCCGAGATGGAGTGGGAAGGGCCTTGGGCTTTCCACAGGGCAGGGTATCCTGCCCCATATCAGGGAAGTAGGGGCAGGGTGGTGGGGTAGTGGGGGAGTGGGAGAGGCTGGGACAAGGGGAGTAATGTAAATTTTCCTTTACCAAAGAAGAAAAAGACAAAAAAATAGAAATCTGAAAATCGATAGGCAGCATTTTTTGTTGTGCATATGTTTTCTGAGGTCAAACTAAAGAAATGCAATTTATAATGAGTAGAATTTTTAAGTTAGGTTTTCTTAGAATGCACGCATCTATCAATCAAGGTATATACAGTGCTCATTCTCTATGCCAAGTGCACTGATTGTATCTTGTGTACCTAAAGACTGAGACCTCACTTTCACAGAACCGAAAGTTTGTTTGTATTGAGTTTATTATTTGAAGTCTTGGCATACAAATCTACTGTATTAACCATAAATCCAAACATACTAAGTTTTGTTCTCACTGGAACAGATAAATACACGTCTAACATAGACTGCTTGAAAAGGTTTGGAAAACAGGACTGTACTTGTCTATTTTCTTTGAATATTCGTCTTTTATTATATTATAATATTTATTTATTCTTTTCTCACATATTACATCCTGACTGCAGATTTTCCTCCCTCCACTCTTCCCAGTCCCTCCCCACCACTTCTTTTCTCCCGCAGATCCACTACTCCTCTTTAGCAAAGAGTAGGCCTCCCAGGGATGTCAACCAAAGGTGACATAGCAAGATGAAAAAAGATTATGCATACCCTTATAACAAGACTGAACAATGTGACCCAGTAGGAGGAAAAGGGTGCCAATAACAGGCAAGGAAGTCAGAGACAAACCATGCTGCCACTGTTAGGAGTTGCACAAGAACACTAGCTACACAACCATAAGATATATGCAGAGGACCTAGTTCAGACTCATATGGGTTCCCTGACTGTTAGCCCATTGTAACAGACATTTAAGCTTCAAGATAAAGGAGGCTTCTCAAAACTGAAGGTGGTATAAAGACATGAATCTAATCTTCATGATGCAATGACAGTGGCTTCTAGAATGTCAGCAGCAATAGTGATAAATGGGATAAAATCTAAAGGAGAGGTTGTCATATGATTGCTACTGACTTGGAGCATGAGTCTCACAAGTAGCAGTGAACTACTTCAATCAATCCTATGTTTTTCAAATATCATTTAAGTTTCAATGTTTAGAGTGTGAATTTGTAAATGAAACATCCAACCAAGTCTATGTAGAAAAGTCCTGTCTGGAAAAACAAACAAAGAACATAAAGAATATATCAGAGAAATCATTCACATCATTCTATGTGTATGCAAATATGTAAATCTATACCCTACTAAAGGTCCCTTTTTTCCTCCACTAGGTAGAACCAGGTTAATGAATAAAAACAGCTATAAATTTCACAGACGTAGGGGTTACACCAAAGAATCTACACAGACTTCCTCTGTTCTGGCTTCGACCAGTATTGGTTTGGGTTTCTACAATATGCCACCCCTTGACCCTCAAAGTTTTTTATTTTTTCTTTTGTGTTGGTACACAAAAAATGTTACTTTGGGGCTGGAAGAATGAGTATGAACACTTGTTTTTGTTTAAGAACACCTGTGTTTGAATTCTAAAATCATATTAAAGACTAGCATGATAGGGAGTACAGTTGGACAATGGTTTTCACCTGTAAAGATCTGATTCTTATACTTGTTTAATAAAATGATGATTGGTTAGTAGTCATAGGTGAACTATAGGTGCGGTAACAAGGCAGAAAATAGAGGTGGGGCAATGAGAACAGGAGAATTCTTGAAAGAGGACAGACTCAGTTTGCTGTTGTCACCTGGATGCTGAGGACACAAGATGTGACTGCCTCACCAAAAAAGGTACCAAGCCATGTGGCTAATACAGACAAGAATAATGGGTTACTGTAAGATGTAAGAATTAACCAATAAGAAGCCTGAGCTACTAGGCCAACCAATTTATGATTAATGTAGACCTCTGTGTGTTTATTTAGGACTAAATGGCTGTAAAACCTGGTGGGACAGAAACATTAGTCAGTAAGAGAGTGCCCATAATCTCAGTGTTGTAGGTCAAAGATAGGTATATCCTGGGAGTTTGCTGGGGAACCAGCTTAGGGAGTTAGAAAGAAATTCAGGTGAAGTGGAACATGTCCAGTGAGGGAAATTGTGAGTCAGATAATTCCACAGTAACTCCAAAGATTATTCTTTATAGCAAGGGGAAAACTCACAGAACAGGAATGAGGGTCCAACATTAAGCTCTGAAGCAAGGGAACAAGACTGCATGAGAGCTGGGTGGGCCAGCATCTCTCTCTGGGTACCCAAACGTCAAACCCCAACCTGGTCCAGTCTTTTAAAGGTTTTTGGCTGAAGAAGGTTGTCCATCACCTCCCCCTTTTGTCTAAATAAGAGAGTTCCAAACCCAACATGAAACTATGTAAACTAGGAACAGATATAAGTATAAAATTAGAATTTCAACCAGCATAAACAATATATATTATCTGATTGATTTCTTGATAGTAAAACAATCACTCACCTACACCACTGGTGGTTCCTTTGGTTTAGAGTATTATTTTCAAATTTTTAATTTTTTTTATTTTTTGCTCTTATAAATTGTCAAAGTTATGGATTTATTTTAAAGAATTCTTTAAATATATTGCATGGAACTTATATTAGTTGTATTGATTACTTTTATTTTTATTTCTCGTTTATTTTTTGTTTTAGAGCTGACATCAAAATCATAGTACTTCTACTTTCTAGCTTTTTTGGCATGAAGCACCATACTTGGGTTTTATTGCCTCTGTTTTCTTTCCTTTTTTAAAAATATTTATTCATTTATTATGTATACAATATTCTGCCTGCATGTGTCCCTGCAGACAAAAGTTGGCACATTATTACAGGTGGTTGTGAGCCACCATATGGTTGCTTGGGATTGAACTCAGGACCTCTGGAAGAGCAGTCAATGCTCTTAACCACTGAGCTGTCTCTCCAGCCCGCCTCTATTTTCTATAATCTATAATTATTCAATTATTTTTTCATTTTGAACTAGCTATATTTATAATATATCATTTATTTTTAAATGGTTAAACATCTCTCCTCTAAAAAGCAATACTTAGACCACGCCATTAATTTACTAACTTACTACACTTGAAATTTTGTAATTCCCTGATGAGTAGCAAAGTTAAATAACTATAATTTATATTCTATTTGAATGATCAGTTTTGAATTAGCAATTTATAATAAAATAAAACTTGAGAGTTCTTTATTTAGTCTTTAGAGACTAGTCTTTTCACATACATGATTTATGGATGTTGTTATCTTAGTTAAAATTTTGCTAATATTGAGCTATTTATTTCTTGTTTCATTTTCGGTTGCTTTAAGACAGCATGTCATTTTGTAGCCCTGGTTGGTGTAGAAAATGAGGTAATCCTCCAGCTTTTACCTTTTCAGTTCTGGCATTTCAGATATACCCAACTCATTAGTTCCTATTAGAGACTGCTTTCCGTATAGTTTTAAGAACATTTGTTCAGTCTAGATTCCTAAAATTTTCTGTTAAATTTTTCATGACAGTTTTATATATTTGCATTTCAAGTTTACAGACTATTTTTTCCTACATGAAATATATCTTTGTTAAATTTTGTTTGTTAAATTGTTTCAGTATATGTAGTTACATTCATATAGTTAGTTGTATTCTTAATGACTATAAATGGTGCTGAATTTTTTACATCAGTATTGATGTGTTCAATAAAAAGAAAAACACTGAATATTGTTCTGTACTGTGTATCCTGTGATGGGGGGTGTTTATTTATTGTTTTTAAGAAGTTTTATTTCATGTATCCTTTAAGAATTCCCATATAAGCTGGGCGGTGGTGGCGCATGCCTTTAATCCCAGCACTCGGGAGGCAGATGCAGGCGGATCTCTGTGAGTTCAAGACCAGCCTGGTCTACAAGAGCTAGTTCCAGCGCAGGCTCCAAAGCCACAGAAAAACCCTGTCTTGAAAAAAAAAAGAATTCCCATATAAACCGGGTAGGAGAAAATGTTTAATTTGCTTCTGAGTTTTGTGTAGTTTATTTTATTATTATCATCAATATTTGGTAGATGACAAAATCCTTGACTAGAAATTCTAGTACTGTACGGAAATGTAGTGGAAAGTATGAGAGCATTTGTTTTATGCCAGATGACTCATGGAAAAACAGTCTTTTGAAATTAAGTATAGAGTCAAAGAGTTATTCCTTATTGAGATGAAAATATTCTGTAAAACTAATATTCTGAAAATTTTTATCAATTATGTACATTGAATACATTTACTAATCAACAACACTCAATAATTTGTCCTTTAAAATATATGGAAAATTGACTTAATTTCAAATGTTGAAGCATACTTGTATTCTTAGAATAAATATTTACACTCATGGTTAATTCATTCACTTTTTATGATTGAATTATGTTATGATGATGAGATATTGTCTTTGTATGTTCAATGGGAATATTTGCAGCCTCAAATTAACACATTGTTTTATATTTACACATTTTTAAAAGATGGTCAATAAGAGACAATAACGAACGTCTTCCCTCAAAGGTGTTAAAGGTAAGCTGTGCAATTTTCTTCTTTTTTTATATTTTTCCATTCAAAGATTTTCACTTCCTCCCATCCTCCCATTCCCTTCCCACTCCCCCACATACCCTCCTCCCTGCCCTTCTAGTCTTAAGACAGGGCAGGGTACCCTGCCTTGTGGGAAGTCAAAAGCCCTCCCCCCTCCATCCTGGATAAGGAATCTGTGCATCCAAATAGACTGGGGTCCCAAAAAGCCAGTATCTGCAGTAGAAACAAGTCCCAGTTCCTTTATCAATGGCTTCTCAGTCAGCCTCCATTGTCAGCCACATTCAGAGAATCCATTTTGATCACATGCTCGTTCAGTCCCATTCCAGCTGGATTTGGTGAGCTCCCATTAGATCAGACACACTGTCTCAGTGGGTGGACCAACCTCCATGGTCCTGACTTCCTTGATCATCTTCTCCCTTCTTCTACTGTTCAACTGGACCTTGGGAGCTTACTCTAGTGCTCTAATGTGGGTCTTTGTTTCTATCTCCATCCATCCATGGATGAAGATTCTATGGTGATATTTGAGATAATCATCAGTGTGGTTATGGGACAAGGCCAGTTCAGGCACCCTCTCCTCTGCTGCACAAGGACCTAGCTGGGGACATCTCTATGGACACCTGGGATCCCCTCTAGAGCCAAGTCCTTTGCTAAACCTAAAATGGTTCCCTTAATGTAGATATCTTCTTCCCTGCTCCTATACCCAGCCTTCCTCCATCTCAGCCCTTCCACTCCTCCAAGCTCTCCCCAAACCTTTCCTTCTCCCTTCTCTCTCCCCCTCCCATTCTCCCACCCCATCCACACCCTTTTTATCACCCCCATGCTCCCAACTTGCATTCTTGTCTGATTCCAAATTCCAGGAGGAGCTATATATGTATTTCTTTGGGTTCACCTTGTTATTTGTCTTCTCTAGGCTTGTGAGCTATAAGCTTAATGTCCTCTGTTAATGGCTAGAGTCCACTAATGAGTGAGTACATACCATACTCATCTTTTTGGGCCTGGTTTATCTCACTCAGGATAGTGTTTTCTATTTCAATTCATTTGCATGCAAAAGTCAAGATGTCATTGTTTTTTTACCACTGAGTAGTACTCTAATGTATGTATATTACACACTTTTTTTAATCCATTTTTCCATTGAGGGGCATCTAGGTTTTTTTCCAGGTTCTGGCTATTACAAATAATGCTGCTATGAACATAGTTGAACAAATGCTTTTGTAGTATGATTGGGTATCTCTTGGGTATATTCCCAAGAATAGTATTGCTGGATCCTGAGGTAGGGTGATTCTCAATTTCCTGAGAAACTGCCACACTTATTTCCAAATTGTTGCACATATTCCCATCAGCAATGGATGAGTGTTCCCCTTATTCCACATCCTCTCGGGCATAGGCTATCCATTTTCTGGTGGCCTCTTAAATTTTTTTCTTTAAGCTGGGTGGTGGTGGTGCACACCTTTAATCCCAGCACTTGGGAGGCAGAGGCAGGCAATCTTTGTGAGTTTGAGACCAGCCTGGTCTACAAGAGCTAGTTCCAGCACAGGCTTCAAAGCCACAGAGAAACCCTGTCTCAAAAAACCAAAAAAAATTTTCTTTCTTCATACCCTTTAAGTTCTTGTCGAATAGATATTTCCAAACTCAAATCCTCATACTTGTAAGACAAGAATTTTGCTTATAAAACAGACTTGCCAGCAAAAAATATATGAATATTCTGTGTTTTGATCAGAAATATCTGTTCAGTGTACCTTACATATGCACTGGCTCAAAAACACTGTATTTCTCAAAGTATGGATAGTCACAAGATATTTTGGGAAATAATTGTCTGTATTGTACTTTTTTTTATAAAATGAAAAGAAATTCATCCCAATTAGAAAGACTGAATATAGGTTTATATACATCACTAAGCCCATGGGATAAACAATATTGAGTGGTCATCCTCAATACTTGTAATTAATTGTGAAGTGAAAGATTTTCAAAAAAATCTTTATCATTTTATCAAAAAAATCTGTTTATCAATCATTTTACTGAAAATTTATAACTTTCAATATTAAACAATGTGAATTTTTGTATATTTAAATAACTTGATACAAGATAGCACATAAATAACTCATGATAGGAAACTTCTCATAACTTTATTGATATTGGAGATATTTTCTATCAGTATGAGTAATGCAGGTAATATTAAAATTAATATTATTGTAATGGTAAGAGTATAAAGTAGAACAATCAAACATATAAAAATAGTACATATTTACTAAATATTTAACTTCCACATAACTTACTTGGGGACTTTGTGCAAAATAGATTATTTCATTTTCATAAGAAACATGTGGCATGTAAGCTACTACAAATAAATGCTCATTTTCATAAAAAACATGTGACATGGAAACTACTACAAATAAATGCTGTATGCCTGTAACAAAATAAAGTCATATTAAAGTATATTTAGAATATGAAAATAATAGAATAAAAGATAATTATCTTATTATATGGGTAACCAAACACAGTTTATACAGTTGAGTTTCTATGCATAACACTGCTTAGCTCCATTAGTTTCTCCCAGAATTTTTGATTTGCTCACTGAACAACTGTACATACGTATTAACTTTTATTTTAATTTCCTGCTTGAATGCTAAAGATCAGAGTGTCTTCTAGAAACTTGGAAGAGAAACTAAGTAGGAATTGAAGAAGAGACCCACATTCTTGGAATCAGGATTCAGCATGTCATGATCCATAGTCAAATAACATCCTGTTTCTTGCTTCAGAGTTACTTTATCTCACCTTATCTAGAATAATATCCACAGTGTCTTTGGAGTGGAAGAAATGCAGTCCCTTCTTAAACACAGACTGAATTAGAGGGGTCTACTGATTAAATGGACTTGAAATTGTTTTATTCTACTTGTCAGTGCAGCCTATCCCTTTAAAACTGTACTCTACCATTCTCTGGGATGAAGAGTTCTTGAATCTTTAATGGTTCTATATTGTAAATCTTCTTGGTTCTTAGTTTTTCTGAGGTCTGTTTAAGATTTGGCTAAGTCTGTTATCACTGGTTCATTTATTCTCCAATATCCAAAATGTCTCTGTTTTATCCTTTACTGTTTTCCCCATACTTGCATATGCTGCTGAAGTTTCAGAAGATGCAAAATTAGATGTGTATGTTCAATTGGCTGCCTCATTTTCTTCTGATTCAGGAAAAAAACACTACAGATTTATATATTTAGGAAACGTAGAGTAGTCTTCATGGCATACATTCAAATACACAAACTACACTTAATTTTGAAATGAGATACATCTGAGTTCTTCAAGAAATTAAATCCAAATATAGACACAATGAAAGAAAATAAATAGTTCTTTTATTGCTCCCACTTTTTCATTTGTCTTTTAATGAAATTGTGAAAACCTAAAACATTATTTTGTATAAAATTGTTATTCCTGATATTAGCTATTTCTTCTTTTAAATACATTTGCAAAATAATTTAAAAATCCTCTAGTCCCACTTTTGTAAATTTGCAGTGTGGGGGAGTGACGGAGTTGGCAGAATAGTTGAAGTGGAAAAAGGAATGGGGAGAACTTGAGGGATTGGGAATGTAGAGTTGGGTATAATTGACAACAAGTGCAGAGAAGGAAAGAGATACCTTGAAAAAGGTAACCTTTGTGGGATTAGCCAAAAAGCAGATACTAGGGAAACTCACAGGAAACCATAAAGATGACTCCAGCTTAGAATCTAAGAAACAGAGAAGGTTCCTACACTGCCCATCCCCTGTAATTAAATTGATGACTACCTTCATTGTCATCATAGAACTTTCATCCAGTAACTGATGAAAGAAGATGCAGAGATCCACAGCTAAGCACTGGGATAAATTCCTGGAGTAAGGCACAGAGAGGGAGGAGTGATAAACAAAAAGGCCAATGCTATGATAGGGTTACGCACAGAAATAGCTGACTCAAGCTCGTGGGATTTCACTGACTCTGGATTGACACCTGGGGAACTATCCAAGAACAAAACTAGGCTTTGTAGGTTGTGATAGTTCTGTGGCTTGGCACACCTGGTTCTGTGGACCACCTGCAGTAGAACCTGTATTTCTTTCTAGTGTGCAACATGTTTCTTTGGAGTCCATTCGCTATGGAGGAATACCTTTCTCATTATAGATACAGGAGAAGGATCATGGTTCAGCCTCAAGTGATTGTACAGGCTTTGTGGACACCCCTTGGGAGATCTCACCCTCTCTAAGGAATAAATGGGGTAGGGTGGGAGGGAGGTGGGAGAAGTGGGAGGAGGGGATTGAGTGGCAACTTTTGTTATTGGTATGTAAAATAAGATTGTTTTAAAAATAAATATATATATTAGGGTGACCAATGATAGCTCTTACTACATACATTGGTGTAGTAGGGTCCTTCTTTATTTGGGTTGCTTTCATCGGTTAATAAAGAAACTGCCTTGGCCTTTTGATAGGGCAGCCATTAGGTGGGTGGTGTAGACAGGACGGAATGTGGAGAAGAAGGGAAGTGTGGCAGATGACACCATTCTTTTCTGGCCCAAGATGGACGTAGGTTAGAATCTTGCCGGTAAGACCACTAACTCGTGGTGATGTATAGACTATTAAAAATGGGTTAAAAGGGGCTGGTGAGATGGCTCAGAGGTTACAAGCACTGTCTGCTCTTCCAAAGGTCCTGAGTTCAATTCCCAGCAATGGCTCACAACCATTTATAATGTGCCCTCTTTTGGCCTGCAGGCATAAACACAGACAGAATATTGTATACATAATAAATAAACAAATATTTTTTTAAACAAAAATGGGTTAAAATAAAATGTAAGGGTTAGCCAATAGAGGCTAGAACTAATGGTCAGGCAGTGTGTTAAACAAATCTAGTTTGTGTGTAATTATTCCAGTATAAGCTAGCCAGGGCCAAAAGCAGGCCCATGGCCAGGAGCCAGGCATCAGGAACATGGCCCACTCCTTAGCAGGGACACAGCCGCCCCTCATTACTACAGTAAAACCTGAGGGGGTTTAAAAAGGAATTCTAGACATAAATATAAATTTTAACACAGCTGGTGGCATGCCATAGCTCCTTTAAGAGAAATTTCCTGGCTCATCAATATCAACCAAAAAAAAAAAAGCTGCCATGGTTTTAAAACAGGGATTCCTGGGCTGTGCCTCCAGCACAAATCCAGCTATAAAGCATTTCAATGGCTTTTGTGGGACTGGATGTTTCTGTGCCCACTCGGGTTTGGGAATAAAGTTGCTGAGACCATGCCTGGGGCTCAGCTCTTCCTGCCTGGGTAGGCGACCGGATCAGGTCTACTAGAAAGTGGCAGTTTTGAAATACCAGATTCTGGGCCATGCCGCCATTGGAATCTCTGTCTGGCTCCTGTGGGAGACAGAGGTTTTGAATGAGTTTGTGAGTAAAATGCAATGACTTGCTTGCTTGATGACAATGTGGACTTGCTGTGTGCCTGGAACTGATTGAGGCTCAGGGGCACCAAATGACTCTGAGGCAGGAATGGCTCTGGCTCTGCCATGCTGAACTGTGCTAATCTCAGATAGGATCATAATTATCATAATAACAGCACAGTTAAGGTTTAGACTGGGCAAGAAACAGGCAGTACCATATTTCTCCTACATAGCGCAACTTAAGTTTTTAAGATGTACTTAACATTTTATGAAATGCTCCTGGATAGTAAAGAATTACAGATTCACAATAGGACAGATTCAGACATAAAAGACCTCTAAATGGGTCATATTGTTATATAAATTATGTAGGCTTGGGAGAGAAAAATATAGAGTCATAAGATAAAGTTAATGTCTTTAAAAAAGTGGTAAAGTCTTTAAAGAGACAGACTACAGATATTTATCAATTAAAAGAAATAAAATAAGCCAGGTAAAATTGGAAAATTCACAGAAGGTCTGGATTATGTATTTTATTGTGTTTTCTTTAAATTTTTGACTGTAAATGAGCTAAGTAAAGAGAGACTTTTATTATATGGGCTGCCAAGCTAAACCACCATATATGTTTTAAAGGTATCATGATTTCCAAATATGGATCTAAGGATATGATGCTTTGGAGAGGTTCTTCTTTTATTCTCACAAAGGATGAGAACCTGGGGACTTCTCCTATACCAATCTGGTATGATAGACCATGCCCTCCTGAAAGGTCACTGTGAACACCTTCAGAAAATTACTTCACTCAACTGGTGACTGAGATGAGCCTGGCACACAGGATATACCTAACTAACTGAGCCCTCATACAGCAGGAAGCAGTTTGGAGAGAAATAACTATGCCCATATTCCCAAATATTGTTTATAAATGCTTTTTTACATTTAAAGGGGGAGATGGTATAAATATAATCAATTTGCATTGATATGGCTTTTGCTTTATTGATTTAAATTTAAGGTCAATTTTGTTATATGAATATGTATTTCTGATCTTGGTTAAGGTATTGTGATTATGTAGTTCATTTAAAAATGTAATGTACAATTAAAAATATAGTGTTAATGAATAATCATCAATAATAGTCAAGATTGTAGTCATGTTAATTAGATTTTCTAGATATATAGAGACATATTTCAGTTAGATAGACATTCTTCACATTTTTCAAAGACTCAGAACATGGCATTTAATGTTTTAATAACTTAGGGCTTTTCATGACAATGAGACATGTCTGCTCCTGGCTATTTCAAGAGGAAGATGGGCATCGAAGAGGCTCCTTTAGGACAATGAGACACATCTGCTCCTGGCAGCACCAAGCTACTTCCTGAAGAAAGCAGGCATCGATCGAAGAGGCTCCTTATGGAGTTTGTTAGCCATTTGGGCAAGAAACTGCTCTTGCCTGGACTGCTTAAATGGACACAAAGAACCCACAGAAAGAGGACTGCTGAACTTGCCTAAAAGATGAGACGCTCCTTCAGGGTTCCTGATTCATAAAAGAGTCTGTGAGACATTCTGCAGAACACAAAAGAAAGTGACTGAAATGTCTTTGAATTTTCCTGCTTCATGGAAATGTCTGCTGGATGCTATGGGCCTGTAGGCTGAAGATGGATGCCCCAATGGTAAAAAAGAACTTTGGGTGACTGTCCAGGCAGCGAGATATCTCTGTCATTTCTAGAGTTTGGAAATTGCTTATTTCTTGTTTACTTAGGTAATATTATATCCTTCTGGAGTCTTTGATAGAGTGGAAGAATGGTTATAGTTTTCCTTAGTTATGATAAAAGATAAAATAGATATAAATATTGTAACTGTAATTCTTGCTTGATAACTGTTTTGTTATATGTAATTTTACTATGTTAAAATGAAAGCCTTTCTTTTTTGTTTAAACAGAAAAAGGGGAAATGGTGTAGGAGGGTCCTTCTGTATTTCTGTTGCTTTCATTGGTTAACAAAGAAACTACCTTGGCCTTTTGATAGGACAGCCCTTAGGTGCTCAGAGTAGATAGGACAGAATATGGAGAAGAAGGGAATTGTGGCAGATGATGCCTTGCTTCTCCGTCCCAAGATGGACCTAGGTTAGAATCTTCCTGGTAAGACCACTACCTCCTGGTGACTTACAGACTATTAAAAATGGTTTAAAATAAGATATAAGAGTTATCCAATAGAGGCTAGAACTAATGGCCAGGCAGTGTGTTAAATGAATCCAGTTTGTGTGTAATTATTCTGAGTATAAACTAGCCAGGGCCAAAAGCAGGCCCACGGCTAGGAGCTGGGCACCAGGAACATGGCCCACTCCTCAGCGGGGACACAGCCAACCCTCATTACTACAGTACATTCAGTGACAGAAAGAATAGTTTTCCTACTAGAAAACAGGTCAGTGTAATTCCTACCATTATAATAAAACTTGTAGGCAACTGCAATATTATGCTGCAATCTTTTAATTCCAAAAATTTTTGAAACTCGTTGAATTTCACATTGCTATATCTCTGCTGTAACTTTTAACTGCAACTTACTGCCAAATATCAAACTTTTGAATGTGCCTTTTCCGTATTGTTATTCTGAATAAAATGTGTATTAACAAATACATGTAAATGATTCATTAAATAAAAGAATGTAGCAGGTATATGGAGTATCTGACTGCCACCCAATTTCTTTAAGAACTCATTTGCAGGAAAATCAATTGATCCCATGCAGGGAGCTTTACTGATTACTTCCACTTTTCTTTTTAATGGAATTCTCAATAGGGATTTGCCTGTCACAGATAAGAATTGTTCCAGTTGACATTTCATGAGGTTCACACAGACCACCATTCATTTGTGAAAGGCTAATGTTCATGTACAAAGTGTTGGCAAAGCCTGTTTGAAGTTATTGACTGAGAGGTCAAAACATTGGTTCTTAATGACAAAATAGGAGTTGTTCTCAGTATATTAGAGGGTCTCAAGTTGGATGAACTTTCATACTCAGTTATCTGTAAAAGACATTACAACTCTGTCATTGTTTTGAATCCAGAAATACCCAAAATTTTTGTCTTGATAAGTTGGCTATCTACCATAATGAACAGAGTTTCCCCCAGTAGATATAGTTTGGAATGTGTTGGAAGGTACCCCTTACTGACATGTGTGTTTTTCATAAAACACATGAGGGGAAAAAATGGATGTCACCCTGAATCACTTTGGCTTGGGAAGCTCAGTAGTAGCCTCAAACAGTTTTTAATCTTTACTTATACGCATTTTACTTGCTAATTTAAGTACAAAAACAAAACAAACCATAGAAACAAAAACCCCCACATATTTAGAGTTGAGCTTACTTGGAATATTCATAAATTCTCAAAGCCATGGTGAGGGAAAACAAAAATTGGATCCAAGGAGAGGTGGAGTCCACTGCTATGAGAGAAATAAAGAAAGAAAATAGATTGATTCTTAAAATGGATATATTATTTTAAGTCTAGATATTGATAAAGATTGAATTTATTTTTGTACATGGTCAAAATTAGGGAAAACATTTAAAAGTATAGGAAGGGTCTTTTAGAAAAAGACTCTAATACTGTAGGAAATACTCTCAATAATCAATAAATTAAACTACATGAAATTAAAATATATCTACAGAAAAAGGTAACAATCAGTAAACAGAAACCATGCAAAATATCCTAAAATTAAGGATGTTTTGTGAAGGCAAAGATTAAAGAGAAATCATGGATACTAACATTCGTGCATTAGAAATTTCATTATTTAACTTGACACATGTCATTAACCCTACTATAAAATCATTTTACTTATGACTTTAAAACAACACCATTGAACTCAAATTTAGACAGGATACCATTAGAGAAGTGAGAAAAGACAAGATAAGAGACCCATATTTATGAAGAAATTTTGCTGCTGGGGAATGCACACTTTCAGCTCTCCAGTTGTCTCATGTTGAATGAGAGATTCATTGGAAAGTTGGTCAGATCATTAGTGACATATGTCTACCTTCTAACTTACCATAACTTATGAATATTAGAGCTTGAGAAGCTCATGTGAAAGAAATCAAATGTCAGTGCCCTATGGAGAGGGAAGCAGCATTTGATGTTCTTCCCCAAGTTCCTTTCCTCTTGCTGTGGTCTTACAAAATATACTTCTGTCATTTATTGTTACTTTACTGTTAGGGCAGACTCTGCACACACAGACCCTCCCTGAAGTAGTATCCTCATGATGAAAATGATGAAGAAAAAGTCAGTGTCAACAATTAGGGTGAATATGATTTTTATGGTCATCCTCATGTACCTTCTTTCTTTGGCATCAGATGGGGTACATCAGCTTGTGGATCCAGCAGGCAAGCTGAAGAATTCTTGGGTTAGGGACCTGTTTCCCTCGACAGCCTGTGATAACTGAAAGGAGCTGCCTGCTGCCACAAATTAAATATAAACGATGATATCAGAACTACTCATTGTGGCCTCATAATCAGGGCCTACAGGCAGACTCATGCTGGCCATCAGGAAGGAGTTGTGCCCTGGACACTGCCTGACTGTGTAACATAAGGTCCTTAGAATGAAGCAAAAAAGAGAATGGGGGCTGGGTTATAAAGATGGAGAGAAAAGAACAGATTATGCACAGATTTATCAAATGTGTGACATAAAAGCATTAACTCCTTTTTTGTTTTTTAGAGATCCATACTTTGGCTTCATCCTTCCTCAGTAACTTATAAACACATATTTAGAAAAATACTAACACTGTAGGACATATGAAGTCACCTGCATTTAGCCTGCTCCAATACCTTTCTCCATCCACTAGACCCTGCAACATATTAGCACCATTTCTCCTCAAAACTTACCTATCCTCCTGAAACCTTGGTGGAACTCTGAAACTCAGATTTCTACAAATAAGATAGGACCCAGAGGTAAGGGAAGAGGCACTCAGGGGGACACTCCACTTGCTATGACCTCTGTAGTAGGACAAATCACCAGGCCACTAATCCTACTGTCTAAACTCCTTTAGGAAGCCAACAGGAGAACTTCTGGCAGATAGGCTAATCCAATCCCCGCCCCCAAGCCCCTATCACTTCAAGCTACCTGACTGATCACACAGCTTAACTTGACTAACTTCCTGCAACCTTGGTGGAATTCTCAAACTCAGTTTGCTACAACACAGAGAGGACCAATAGATTAGTAAGCAGCCACCCTCTATGACTACATAGTCGGTTAGAACCCAGGCAACTCCCCTAGCTACCTCATCTAATCTAACTAGCCATCAGGAGAATTTCCTGCTAATAGGGCAAAGAGAGATGAACAAGAAAGAGGACCAAGAATGGAACACTAAAACAATATCTGTCCCTCCGCAGAGTGGACCAAGAGAGCTAAACAGCAGAGAATACCAGGATAGCAGGCTAAGAGAGACCTCAGAGGCTCCTGGAAACAAAAAAACATTGATAGTACAGAGCAGACCAAGAACAATTCACAAAGACTCAGAAAGCTGCTGCAAAGATTGGATGAAGATGCAAAGACACTAAAGGAAGAGTTGGGTAGGCACCAATGCAAGCAGTCATCCAACTACCTAAAAACAGCATGGTACTACCAGAACTCAGTGGTTGCATAACATGAGGACTTGATTATCCAAATCCAGAAGAAGCAGAACAAAGGGTTTTTCAATGTAACTTTATGAAAATGATGGAGGAAATAAAAATATCCCTTAAAGAAATAGAGGAAAAAAAGAAACAAAAATGGAAGAAATTAATAAATCCCTCAAAGAAGCCCAAGAAAACCAGGGGAAAAAATCAAACAGGGAAGTAAACAATTCTAGACTTGGAGAATGAAGTAGAGGCAATAAAGAAAATACAAACTAAGGGAATTCTGCATATGGAAAATCTGGGTAAAAAACAGGAACTACAGAAGCAAGTATGACTAAAAGAATTCAAGAGAATCAAAACTAAACAAAAGGCAGAGAGATTATCTAAATTAACAAAATCAGAAATGAAAAGTAGGACATAACAATAGACATGGAGGAAATACAGAGGATCATCAGATCGTATTTTGAAAACCTATACTCCACAAAATTGGAAAACTTAAAGGAAATGGACAACTTTCTGGATAAATATCACGTACCAAAATTTAATCAAGACCAGATAAGCAAATTAAACAGACCTATGTAGAATTTAATAAATTATCGCCCAAGCCAGCTATATTTAAGATATATACTTTAATAGGAGTAAAGAATACAAACAGATTTAAGATACCAGATCCTGGATTGCGTGATTCTCCGAAGATGTGCTGCACCAGCCCAAGTGCCACAGAGAGAGAGAGCTCACACGTGAACTGAGTCTTTAATACATCAGGCGGGACCTGATGGTCCAACCCAGAATAATTAGTGAATGGCTAATGGTGGGGCATGGCTATTAGCCTGATTGGCTAAAACTTTTACCCATCATCTCCCCCTTTTGTCTAAATAAGATCAATCTAACTCTAGTATAGCTATATACAATGGGAACAGACATCGAACATAAAGTTACAAACAATAAAAATATCAATCCATTATCCCTCCCCCATCTCTTAATTATATGGAAGGCATAATCTACCCCTAAAGGAAGTC
>JAQHUG010000619.1:223610-235311 GCA_028555095.1 Dicrostonyx torquatus
GTCAAAGGGGAGCTTTGCCCAGGGACACTCTTGGGGTGTGGGACACAGAAAAGCCGGGGGAGGTGGAGAGGGGGCCTCCCAATTGAGCGGGAACGCCTAGGGGCTAGAGGTTGGTCTTACCAGTCCAGTTGGGCGGGTGGATCTGAAGCTGTCGCACTCACCAAGGACCTGCCACCATGAAAAGCGCTATATTCTTTTTGTTTGGATGGAATGCTCTGTAGATATTTGTAAAGACCATGTATTTCATGACAGCTGTTAGTTCTCTTATTTCTCTGTTAAGTTTCTGTTATTGGCTAGAGTGGAGTGTTGAAGTCTCCTACTATCAGAGTCTGGGGTTTGATTTCAATTTAAGCTTTAGTAATGTTTCTTTTACATATGTCGGCATTCTTGCTTTTGGGATATAGAGGATTAGGATTGAAACTACATCTTGATTGATTGTTTCTGTTATGAGTATAAAGTGTCTTCCATCTCTTCTGATTGATTTTAGTTTGAGATCTATTTTGTTAGATATTAGGATAGCTACAAGCATTTGCTTTTGGGTCCATTAGATTGAAAAAAACTTTTCCCAACCCTTTACTCTGGCATAGTGTCTTTCTTTGTGTTTGAGGTGTGTTTCTTGTATACAGCAGAGGGCTGGATCCTATTTTCATATCCATTCTCTTAGACGGTGTCTTTTTATAGGTGAATGGAGTCCATTGATTTTAAGAGATATTAATAACCTGTGGTTGTTAATTCCAGTTATTTTTTGGTAGTAGTGTTCGTGGATTTCACTTTTTTGAATTATGCTGCTGGGGGGTATCTGTTGCCTGAGTTTTTGTGGGTGGAGTTAGCTTCTTGGGTAAGGGTTTTCCTTCTAGTAATTTCTGTAGGGCTGAATTTGTGAATACATACTGCTTAAATTTGTTTTTGCCGTGGAATATCTTGTTTTCTCCATGGATGGTCACAAGAGATGACTAGTTCATGCTATGTATATGAAATTGCTAGGAGTCTAAGGTGGGATCTTTCTTATAGATTCTAGGGAGATTTTTCAATGCCAGGTTTATTCCTAACCCCAAGATGCCACCATTTTACAGTAGTTTTTTTCAGTACTCTCCCCCTCAAAGTCCTCCAAGCTGATTGCTAGTGTTTCCATACCCACATACCCTCTGTTCACTCTTGTAATTTCTTCTGTTTCCCCTTCCCAGGAGGTCTGATCATCACCCCCAAGAATTCTCCTTGTTGCCTAGTTTCTTTTTATCTATATGTTGTAGAATAATTTTCCTTTATTTTACAGCTAATATCCACTTATGCTTGAGTACATATTATGTTGTCTTTATCATTCTGAATAACTTCAATCAAGTTGTTGCATTCTAGTTCCATTCACTTGCCTTAGTTCCAAATTTCTTGGTGTCCTTATTTTTAATACCTGGCTAACACTCTGTTGGGTAAATATTCTATATTTTCATTATCCACTAATTGGTTGAGGGACAATGGAAAAAAAGAATGCATCTTCAACAAATGGTGCTGATTACCTGGATTTTAGCCTGTAGAAGAATGCAAATAGAAACATAGCTATCACCCAATAAAAAATTCAAGTTCAAACATATAAAAGACTTCAATGTAAATACAAATACACTGACCTTGATAGATGAGAAAATGGGAAATAATCTTGAATGCAATGGCATAGGAGACAATTTCCTGTTACTGGCAATTTCTCTCCTGCCTGCCAGTTCCCAAATAACCACTCTGAGGCTCAATATTAATTACAAAGTGTTTGATTTATTAGCTTAGATGTATTATTAGCTATAACTTACATATAAATTAATCCATTTCTAGTAGTCTATATTTTTTTTCATGAGGCTCATGGCTTGTTATGTCACATTTTGCTTCCATGGCAGCTGCTGGCATCTCTCTGACTCTACATTTCCCCTCTCCCTGCTTGGATTTCCTACCTGGCTCTATTCTGCCTGGTTACTGGCCAAACCAACTTCTTTATTAACTAATGGTAGTAAAAATATTTATAGTATGCAGAGGAGTTATCCCACAGCAACTTCCTAAAAGGATTACCAATAACACAGGCACTAAGTTTGAAAGTTTAAAAAAGGGACTTCATAAAAAGTTTCTGTAAAGCAAAGGGCACTGTCCATCAGACAAAACAGCATCCTACAGAACAGAAAAAGATCTTCACCAGCCTCTAATCTGACAGTGGGCTGATTTCCAAAATATAAAGACCTCAAGAAACCAGACATAAACAAACAGAATAATACAATTAAAGAGGGTATAAAGATCTAAACAGAGATTTCTTAACAAAGAGTCTCAAATGGCTGAGAAACACTTAAAGAGATGTTCAATATCATTAGTCACCTGGGACATGCAAACAAAAATGAATCTGGTATACCATCTTACACCCATCAGAATGGTCAAAAACACAAGGGTCAGCTCATGTTGTAGAGGACGTGAGGCAAGGAGAACACTCCTCAATTGCTAGTGGGAGTGCAAACTTGAATGGCCACTTTAGAAATCAATGTGGCAGTTTCCTCAGAGCACTGGGAAAGAACCTACCACCTAGTATACCACTCTTGTGCATATACACAAGGGATGCTTAATCATAACAAAAAGACAATTATTCAGCTATGTTAATAACAGGGTTATTTGTGGTAGCCAGATCCAGTGCAGGATTTTTACTGTAAGATCTTGGACAATCATAAATCAACTCACAAACTTCTAATATACAAGGACACATAGTAAATATTATCAATATGAAAGGGAGTAACAGGGAAAAAGCAATGAAAGAAATGACAGAAAATGACCTAAGCCCATGAGAATAAACCCTGAATCCAGCAACTCCATAATGCTCATCTAATGATATGAGGCAGACTTTCAGACAAAAAAAGGCATAATGACTCCTGGTCTGTTGATGTTGGCTATATTAAGTCACCTATTCTTTAACCTCCCTGTATTGCACACCTTCAGCTTTCCATGACAGGTATTTTACATTGCTGGCATTCACATGCTGGAAAGGTATGCACTGTAGCATGGGCTTCTCCTTTACATCTTCATGCAGGAGCCTTTCTGAACAGTAGTCTTTCTTACAGGAAATTTACCTCTGACAAATATTATCTAAAAATGTCATCCAAAGATCTGTTACCCTAAAATACTGTATGTTCTCTTTGTGCAAATCGATACCATGTGGATCATGATGCCAAAACTTTGTATTCATCTTGACATGGACCTGTCTTTGTTGGGTAATTTAGTTGTTGATTTTGTTGTTAGTCTGACAAAATCTAGAGTCAACTGAGAAGAAGGATGCCTGGCTGTTATGATTGGATTTTGTTTTGATGTTTTGATTCTTATCTTCACACATTCTAGAGTCATCAGAGAAGAGGAAATTCTTAATTGAGAAAATATCTCTTGTAATAGGCCTGTAGGAAAGTTGGTAGAACATTTTCTCAATTAATAATTTATCTTTGAATGTCCAGGCACTGTGTATTGTGATATATTGGATAGGTTGTCCTGGGTTATAAAAGAAATGATGCTGAGTTTTCATCAGACAATAAGCGAGTGAAGAGAGTTCCTCCATTCTGTCTCTACTCATTTTTTATAGGCTCCCTCCTTTATTGCTGTATTAACTTCCTTTAGTACTTGACTGGTAGGCTTCTGCTCTGACTTTCTCTTGTGAGAAAAACCTTCTCCAGAATCAAGCACACCTGTGTTTATCCACTTTAAAAGGAGTACCATGAGATGTATAGCTCACACATGGTCTTTACAAGGTGAATTCCCCCAGAATCCTTTATATCAGACCCACCTTTATTGTACCTGCCTAGAACTGGTCACATTGACCTTTGACTATGTGCCTGTGGTGAATTCTAACTGAACTAAAACTACCTGTGTCTTTCCTGCTCTTCAAGTCTAATTCAGGATGCAGCCTTCTCATCATTTTTCTTGGATATCTTCCTTGAATCACTTCTTCTAACACATTGCAAATTACCCCAGGCCTGTGGGAGGGTCCACCTGTATTTCTGTGTTTTGATTGGTTAAATAAAGGGCTGCCTGGCTTATAGTTAGGCCAACCCTTAGGTGGGCGGAGTAGACAGAACGGAAGTTCTGGGAGGAGAAGAAAGGAAGTGAGACCAGAAGCCATGAGCCGCCGCTGCAGATGGATGCAGGTTAGACCCTTCCGGTATGTCACCACGTGGTGACTTACAAACTTTTATAATGGGTTAGTTTAATTATGAGAGCTAGCCGGGAAAAGGCTAATGATAATAAGCCAGGCAGAGTTTAAATGAATCCAGTTTGTCACGTGGTTATTTCGGGTGCAGCCAGCCGCTGAGCGGGCCAGCGGCTGGGGGGCTTGGAAGCTGGGTGCGGGGAACAAACAACATGCACCCCCCTCTCTCCGCCTATTTACAACACAGGCCTAGGTTCCATAATATAGCTCCTGTACATATTTTCACAGTGTAATTGCTGTAGTCTTTCCAACTACCAGTAACCTTTAAGTTAACTTCCCACTTGGGTATAGTCTCTTATACTATATTTACTGATGGAAAGTATGCATACACCCTCTTAGAAAAGAGCAACTGTGGTTGCTGTTCCCTGTTCCAGCAGAGGATTGTGATCTGTAAGTCTATCCCTAAATGAATAAGCCTTTATTATACTCAATTCTAAGCTAGTCTGGGATTTCTTAAAGTGTCCTTCATCTGGTGCCCCACGTGGATTCGAACTCCACACCTACCAGGTGGATCAGCTTAAAGGCCTAATGGTCCACAGCCCAAAAGTTCTCCCACCCCCCACCCACTTGACTTGCTTTAACCTACATAGCAGTTTTTTTGTAAAACTCCACCACAGTAGAGCTAACTGCATACAGTGAATTGGAAATTTTTTAAGGATGTGCATGCCCCTCCACCCTGACTGCTGTTTTCCTTGCCATATTTCCTGCCACATGGCAATTTGCACAATATCTGTTTTGTCCTTCTGGCTCCTGAGTTCTGGGATTCTTTCTCCATATACAGAATTGATTTAATTGCTTTTAATTTGTCAAGCAAAGCATTTTTTCAGTATTTAACCACTAACAAGGCAGGAAATTAAAGCTGCTCAAGACTGTTTTTGGCACCAGGATGAGCCTCTATTTGTGACTCTGCAAGCACAAAACCTGCTGGACAATATAGCTTATTACACCTAAAACAATTTACCAGGTTTCATAACAGGTAATTAATAAATCAGAAAAAGTAAATGATATATAATATCAGACAACATTGCCATTGAAACTTTTAGTAACTTTTGCTAATACTATAGATTATATTCTGCAAGGCTTATATGGTTATTGTGATACATCCATTTATTGGATATTGTGTCTTTGAATTTTTCCTCATATTTTATCCTTAAGAAAATGGTTTTATAACAGAGCCAAGAATGAGGCGCTTTTAGAAATGATAGTCTGTACAAACTAATAATGAACAGCTAGCTGACAGGATTAATACCATCCAAAATCAAAATTTACTTGAAAAGCTTAATACTAATAAAAAAGAGAAACTTTGACAGGCAAAATTGAATCAATGTCAAAGGATGCTAAGAAATTATATGAAAGAAATCATACTGTTGAATTTTACAATCAAAATTTGTTAGAGTTATGATAAGTTAGCAGATAGAGTATCTCTCAGGATGGCAATCTGCACGCTATCCAAATAATGTTCGAGAATGAGGTGTTATCTTTAAAGGAAAAAACTTCAGACCTTGGAATCACATGTGCAGAATTAGGACCAGAGGCTATGTGACTCAATGAAATCACTAGGAATATATACAGGCCAGGAAATTTAAGCTTACAAAAGATAATAGTAATACGATTTGAAATAATTGAGGAAATTATTGGAACTGGGGAGCAGATACAGTAAAGAAGGTACAAAGACAGGATTCAATATCACCAGTAACTGTCAGAGATGACTTACCCAGAGTTTTACCTTCCTGCCTTGTAATCTACTCTGACAAAGCACCATGTTCTAAAGGCCCAAAAGGATCCAAATATGGTAAATCGATAGCTATAAGAATGAATGTTCTAAAAGAAATTAAGCAAGCAATTGTAACTTATAGCTTGCATTTCATATTTGTTAGGGAGATGGTAAAGACATGGGGTTCTAGGATGAAAGCCAGGCCACATGGGTGGCTTCAGGTAGTTTCAGCAGTCATGGATGACAGGTCTCAACTATTTTTAAATCTTATTTCCTTCTTTGGTTAAGTTTGCTTTATTTATTTATGTTTTATATATGAGTGCTCTGCATATATGCCTACATGCCAGAAGAGAGCACCAGATCTCATGAAGGATGGTTGTGAGCCACCATGTGGTTGCCGCGAATTGAACTCAGGACCTCTGGAAGAGCAGCCAGTGCTCTTAACCACTGAGCCACCTCTCCAGCCCTCAACTTTTTTTTAAAATGTTATTTCAAAGAGGCTAAAATTTTAGAACAAATGGGAAAAGCAAGAGGACTTGAGACTTGTTAAGATCAAATTATTAGTGAGGGCATTTATGCTGACCCACAGCCTCAAGTTCTTTACAATAAACAAATCTTGTCCCTATGCCACAAAGCAGGCTTAAATGCTTAGGACAGGATTCAAGAACTAGGAAAATTAATTGAATCATACATGAAGGTTAAATGGGGTCAGAAGGAACACTTTAGTGATCTTTAACAAAGATTAACTAAAGCTGTACAAATAGGAGTAACAGATCGAGATGATAGATGAGTACTTATTGAATATCTAGCTTTTAAAAATGCTAACTTAGAATGCAAAAAGATACTTGGGACTTTAAATGTTATATCAGCACCAAATGGATGAATGGATCCAGCATACAATGAATATTTGACATTTGACTATAATACTGAGTATTGGGTAGGGGAAGGAATTGCCAAAGGAATGAGGAGATATCAAAATGCCAAATGTTTTAATTGTGGTAGAATAGGACATCTGAGAAGAGATTGTAGATGAGGGATTCCTAGAAGTAATATCTCCTCTGGGAATGCCAAGAATAGGAGTACACAGATATCAGGTATATACAGAAGGTGTGACAAAGGGTGACATTTTACCAATGAATGTATATCAATAAAAGACATTATAAGGCAACCCAATACCATTGGCAAACTTTTTGAGGGGTCTCTCACAGGCCACCAAGTTAAAAGTGGTTCAGTCATTCTTAGTTACTGTGGAGGATATGTCTCCCCAGGAAAACTAAAAAACCCAGAGCCTTCTGTAAAAGACCATACTGTTGTGGATGATGGAATAAGCAAGGAGGATAAATAAAAAATCCCAACAGGAAATAGGAAACATACATTCTGGCAGACTTCTATAAATGATCAAAGACCAAAGCAAAGAGTGAGGATAAATGTCATTGTCATTGTGGTGTTAATAGACACAGATTCAGTAATGAATCTCATTACTCCAGAATCTTGGCATCCAAATTAGCCTCTTCAAGAGGCAGATGTTCATTTACTAGAAATTGGAAGCCTATATCATGTTAAACAAACATGAGAAGTGTTGAATGCATAGGGCCAGAAGAACAGAGAGGAAATCTTAGGCCATATGTGGATTTTTATATATCACAGTGAATTTATTGGGTCATGACCTGCTGTAGCAATGGAATACTCAGATAAACATTCCTGAAGTCTCAGGATCTCATAATATTGGGAAGGAATTTATAAGGTACTATGCCCAAAGATCACCAACCATTTAGGTTGTACAAGAACACAAAGCAACTAGCAAACCTGTAGAGATACCAAAAGCCCTACCTTTGAAATGGTTAAATGAGAAACCAATATGGGTTCAAGAGTGGCCATTAACAGACGACAAACTGCAGGCTTTAGAACAGCTGGTACAGAAGCATCTAGATGTTCACAATATTGAAGAATGAACCAGCTCTTAGAATTCTCCTGTATGTGTTATAAAAAAAAGAACTATGGTAAATGGAGAATGGTAATTGGTCTAAGAGCTGTCAATAAGGTAATTCAACCTATGGGCCTTCTACAATCTGGAATTCCCCTGCTTTCTCCATTACCAAAAGATTATCTATTTGAAAGATTATTTCTTCACTATGCCTTTATAAGAAAAGGACAGAGAAAAATTTGCCTTCACAGTGCTTACTTATAATTCTCAGCCTACTAGGAGATACCAGTGGACTATCCTTCCACAGGGAATATTCAATAGCCCCACCCTATGCTAATACTTTGTAAGTCAGTCATTGGAAAAATACATAAAATTTCCTAAAGGTATAATTTACCATTACATGGATGACATTTTGCTATCTGATTCAAACACAGATACTTTAGAAAGAATGTTTGAAGAAGAAAGTGTTGCCAAAATGGGGATTACAAATTGCTACTGAAAAAATACAAAGAAGAGATTCTGTCAGTTACCTAGGTTACAGAATACATTTACAGAAATTTAGAACACAAAAATGCACAAATTAGGAGAGACTAGTTACGGACACTTTATGACTTTCAGTATTGTTAGAAGACATTTTCTGTCTATGACCAGCTGATGGGATAACACCTGATCTAATAATTCATTTAAACAAAACCTTATATGGTGATAAAACCTTGAATAGTCCCAGAGAATTAACAACTGAATCAGAAAAGGAATTGACAATTGTTGAGAAGAAATTACAGGGGGGGCATATGTGGATAAGGGGAATTAAAATGTTAATTGTATTCTAGTCATATTGCCTTACAGAATTTCTTCTACAAGAATTTTAATGTGGAGGAATGATATTATCTTAGAATGGTTCTTTTTTTATCACATAAACCAAGTAAAAATTATAAACTTATGTGGAAAAAATGTCTGAATTAATTATATAGGTAAACTGAGAAATCATCAGTTAGCAGGTATAGAACTAACAGTGATTATAGTGCCTGTTACTACTAATAAAATAAAAAAGTTATGGGAAGACAATGAACCATGGAAATAAGATTGTACTAATTTCGGGGGAGAAATTAATAGCAATTATTCCAAAAGCAATAGACTTAAACTTATAAAGAGAAATTCTTGGATTCTTCCCCAAATTGTATGTGATGCTTTAATAACTAGAGCCATACAATTTATATTGATGCCAATAAATCAGGGAAGGCAGGTTACAAATCAAAAGCATTAAGTAAGGTGGAACAAAGCCCTTATACCTCTGTCCAGAATGCAGAATTATATGCTATTCTCATGGTGCTAGGAGATTTTAAAGAACCTCTTAATACACTTACTGATTCACAATATGCAAAAAGAGTAATCTTGCATATTGAAACTGCTGAATTTATAACAGATGATACAGAATTGACTTCAATATTTATCCAGGTGCAAGACATAATCAGGAATAGGCTTTGTCCTATATATATATAACACACATCTGGTCCCATACAGGTCTGCCAGGTCCTGTAGCACAAGGTAATGCATAAATTGATCAATTATTGATTGGAAGCATGTTGTAGGCCTCAGAATTTCATAATTCCTGAATACTCAAGTAATATTATTTCTCTTCTCTGGTCTTCAATGAGGTTGAAGACTAGGTAGTTATAGTTACTTTTCTCTCATAACTTGGCCAAGTTATTTATTATACAAAACTTAAAGTCATTAAGATAAGATAATTATTGAAACATTTATTACATGTTTCTTGCTTGTTATTGTTTATACTGATTATAATTCTAATTTTATACTTCATATTTTTTCTTATTGTATATAACTTTGTATTAGGCTAAAAGCTTTCTTATTTTAACAAAAGAGGAAGGTGCTGCAGGAATTCCTCCCGCCAGTAGCCTTTAAGTTACCTGCCTACTTGGGAATGTCCTCTTATACGATATATGCTAATGAAAAGGGCGTGTCCAGCCTCTTTTTTGACTGCAAGTTTCAGTTGCTGTTTCCTGTTCCAGCAGAAGATTGTGATATAAGAGTCTACACCTAAATAAAAAGCCCTCTATTATACTCAATTCTGAGCTAGTATGGGGCTTCTTTTAAGTGTCTTTCCTCAAATACCCCACATGCCTATGGAAATTTTATTCTTTTGGGCATTTTCCGCTGGACATATCATCTAACAGCTTTGCATGATGAGATCTACAGACATTTGCTTATTAGTGTAATGTTCACCCTCCCATGCCTGACTCCAGTCTCACAGCTCCTTCACTGAATTTTCTCATGAGAGCCAATACTGGTAATCCCATATTTGCAGTATCCATGCTTTGAGGCCTAACTGTGGGCAGATCATGCAAAGGGTCTACTTTTTTAGGAATCCTGAACCTTTCCCTGTAAGGTCTTATCCTACTCACTGGCCCTGCTCATATCACATAGTTTACCTGCTCATATCACATAGTTATAGTAAGAATTCCATTTGGACAATCACAGTGTCAAGTCCAATCCTGCCTTCTACACACTGCAAGGACTAACTAAATGTCTTTATTTTCACCTCCATTTTCTTGCATCTCTCCATAACTTTGCTTGCCAGTTACCCCTTCACAGATAGGCCAAATTTTAATCACATTTGTAGTACACCCAATTACCCTACCACAGCCAAGCCTGTCTGGACTAACTTCACATTCCATTGTCTTATTCTGGACTTATGCACTGAATTTGACTGTTGAGCCCCCCGCCCCCAGAACCTCCACTACCAGGGGCTTTACCACACCTTCATGGCTAGCTTTGGTGATGTACCTTTGTCACATGTTGGCAGAGACTGCACATTCATTCCCAGCAGCCTAGACACAAATAATCCCACAGAAAATATATTATTTACAACACTTCTAGGAATATTAGTACAGACTTCTTATTAACTAACTCTTACATTTTAAATTAATCAATTTCTATTAATCTATGTATAATCATGATACTGTGTCCTACTGATGTTTCTGACATATTCTTCTCCTTTGGCAGCTCAAGGCATCTCCTTCACTCCACCTACTCTCTCTGTGTATCTCTTCCAACATGGCTATATTCTTCCATGACAGAGACCAAAGCAGCTTTATTTACTAACTAATAAAAGAAACACATATACAAAAATGCATACCAAATTATCTCCAATTTTATGTCTAATTAAAACAGGATGGTTTTAAGTTTAACATAGTAAAGTTACATATACAAAACAGTTATCAACAAGAATCATAGAATATTTAGTCAATTTATATTTGGCAAATTAAGAAAAATACTCTATCATCTATCCTATCTTTGTGAGTATCTAATTCATCCTTTATCATAATAACAAAGAAAAACTATAGTTATAAATATCTATTCTTCAACTACATTGAAGACCCTAGAAGGATATAATATTACCTAAGTAAGCATGAAGTACATTGTAAGCTATTTCCAAATCTGTAAATTTGACAGAGACATCTTGCTGCCTGGACAGTCACCAAAAGTTCTTCTGGAATAATGGGGCATCTATCTTTAGCCTACAGGTTGATAGTATCTGATAGACTTTTCCATGAATCAGAAAATTTGAAAGACAGCTTTTCACACACTCCACCCTTGCTGTGGGAGATTAAGCCCTCTTACTTTCAGCCAATGGCTTCTAAGATATCTGCCCAATGTGGGGCCTGGTTTTCATTTTAAAAAGTGCTGCAGCCACTCTCCAAGCTAACTTGCTTCCTGCTTTCATGCTGACGGCTAGACTCGGTTTCCTGTTTGCAACCAGAGGAACGTGGTTTGGGACATTTATCTGTAAGTTTTATCCCCTCCAATAAAATACCCCTTTTTTAATCAAATTGGTTAA
>JAQHUG010000619.1:240833-254520 GCA_028555095.1 Dicrostonyx torquatus
TGCTACGGGAGATTAAGCCCTCTTGCTTTCAGCCAATGGCTTCTAAGATACCCGCCCAATGTGGGGCCTGGTTTTCATTTTAAAAAGATCCACAGCCGCTCTCCAAGCTAACTTGCTTCCTGCTTTCATGCTGATGGCTAGACTCGGTTTCCTGTTTGGACCAGAGGAACATGGTTTGGAACATTTATCCGTAAGTTTTATCCCCTCCAATAAAATACCCCTTTTTTAATCAAATTGGTTAATATTGTCCTGCGACAATACACCCTCAAACCCTCTATACCCTGTGATCTCAGAGCAACTCTGAAATACATGGTGAAAATATAAATAAAGGACCAATAGATAAGAGACAACCCTCTGTTGGGGGAAGATGTTCATTCATTCCCAGCTGTTCTGTCCTGACATAATTACAAAGACAATATATTGTTTAAACCACTTAAGTGTATTGCTAGCTAGCTCTTATATCCTAAACTAAACCATCTCCATTAATCACCACAAGTTCATGCCCTACTGGCAAGTTTCTAGCTGGTGGCTCACAATTTTCTCCACTAGTGGCTATATGACTTCTCAATGACCCTGCTTTCTTTCTCACAACATTCAGTTTAGTTTTCCTGTCTATCTCTATTCTGCAGTGTGATAAGCCCAAGAAGATTCTTTATTAATTAAGCAATAAAAGCAACACATATACAGAGGACTTCCCACATCAAACCACTTGACAGTGCATCCCAATCTATAGGCCCTCCACACTGGTGCAATACATTGGGACCCATACCTGCCTCAGGTTCTTTAACCAGCCACCAGGCAAACTTCCTGCAGGTAGAATGTTCCATCACTTCCATCTCCCTGATCAAAAACTGTAACCTACAAGTCCCACTCCACCCTCAAACCCTCCTATCCCTTGCAACCTCAGAGGAACTGTAAATCACAGGCTGCAAAAACAGAGAGGACCAAGAGTTGAGTGATCATGCATACAGCAGGGAAGCCTACTCTTTGGGCCCTCCATACCAGTGCAAATCAATGAGCCCCACCCCTACCAGCTTCATTTTCTCTGGCCAGCCAGCAGGTGAACTTCATGCAGGTAGTCTGGTCCAACACCTCAACCCCTTTGATTGGACTTTACAAGATACAAATCCTGTTCTGCCACAAACCCTCCTATTCCCCACAACCTTAGAGGAACTCTGAAACACAAGATGGAACTACATAGAGAAGAACAAGAGAGGAACCCTGAAGCATGTGACTACACAGACTGGACAAAGAGAGGAAATCGAAAGCACAGAATGGTCCAAGTCAGCAGAGGAGACCAAGAGAATGGGCCAAGATAGATGTCACTGGTTCCCTGAGACACAGAATGCAACAGTACAGAGCAGACCAAAAACAATTCCCAAAGACACAGATAGTCACAACAAAGATTGGACAAAGAAACAAAGACATTGATGGCATCAATTAGAAGAAGAATGGGTAGGTACCAATGCAAGAATTTATTCAACAACCTAAGAAGCAGTATGATAACACCAAAACCCAGTGGTCAAACTACAGGAGACTTGATCATACTAGCCCAGATGAAGCAGAAGGAAACAACTTTAAACATAACTTTATGAGGAAGATGAATAACTTTAAAGGGGAATTAAAAAATTCTCTTAAAGAAATGTAGGAATAGACGAACAAAAATGGAAGAAATCAATAAATCTCTCAAAGAATACCAAAAATCAATCAAATATATGAAGGAAAATATATGAAGGAAAAGTTCAAATAGTTCAAGAATTGAAGACTGAAATAGAGACAATAAAGAAAGCAGAAAATAAGGGAATTTAAGATGTGGAAAATCTGGATATGAACAGGAACTACAGAGGCAAGCATAACCACTAAAATACAAGAGATAGAAGCAAGAATCTCAGGTGTTGAAGATACTATAGAGGAAATAGATTCATTGTTCAAAGAAAACATTAAATCCAACAAATTTTTAACATGAAACTTCTAAGAAATCTGGGACACCATGAAAAGACTAAATCTAAAAGGATAGGAATAGAACAAGGAGAAGAATTCAAGATCAAAGGCAGAGAAAATACATTCAACAAAATCATAAAATAAAGTTTTCCCAACATAAAGAAGAAAATCTGTATGAAGGTACAAGAAACTTATAGAACACCAAATAGACTGGACTAAAAAAAAAGTCCCCTTACCATAAAATAATCAAAACTCAGAACACAAAAACTAGAGAAAGAATATTAAGAGCTGCAAAGTAAAATGACAAATAACATATAATTGCAGACCTTTCAGAATTACATCTGACTTCTCAATGGATACCACAAAAGCCAGAAAGTCCTGAACAGATGTGCTGCAGATGCTGAGACCAAGGATTTAAGTTCATAGTAGTATGCCCAGAAAATATTTCAATCACTATTGATAGAGAAAACAAGATATTGATGACAAATCCAGATTTAAACAATATCTACCAATCCAACTGTACTGAAAGTACTAGAAGGAAAACTCCAACCAAAGGAAGCTATCTGCACCCACAAACGACCAGGCAACAGATAAAGCTGCAAATCACAAAGAAGGTAAAAAAAAGCACAGACACTACCACCAAAAAAAAAAATAACAAGAATTAACAAACACTGGTCATTAATATCCCTTAATATCAATGGCCTTAATTTACTTATAAAAAGACACTGACTAAGTGAATGGATACAAAAGGAGGATCCAACCTTCTGTTGTATGCAAGACATACTCCTCAACTTCAAAGACAAACATTATCTCAGAGAAAAGCATTGGGAAAAACTTTTCCAATCAAATGTACCTAAGAAACAAGTGGGTGTAGCTATCCTAATATCTAGCAAAATAGACTATAAACTAAAATCAATCAGAAGAGTTGAAGGATACTTCATACTCATCATAGGAAAAAATTCATGAAGATGAAGTCTCAGTCCTAAATATTTATGCCGCAAATACAAGAACACTTACATATGTAAGAGAAACATCACTAAAGCTTAAATTGTACATCAAACCTCATGCACTAATAGTAGAAGACTTTAACACCCCAATCTCCACAATCAACTGGTCAACATGACAGAATTTTAACACAGAAATAAGTGAACTAACAGATGTCATGACTCAGAATTAACAGTCATCAACAAAACATTCTACCAAAGCACAAAAGACTATACCCTCTTCTCAGCACCTCAGGGAAACTTCTTTAAACTGAATACATACTCAGTAACTAGAAAATCTCAACATATACAAAAATTTGGAATAAACCCCTGTATCTTATTAGCTCATCATAGTTTAAAATTAGAATTTAACAATAACACTAATTGCAGAAAGCCTACAAACTCATGGAAATTGAACAGTGCTCAATTGTACCATCCTTGGGTCAAGGAAGAAATATAGAAATTAAGGATTTCCTATAATTCAGCGAAAATATGCACAATGTACTCAAACCTACAGGACAATATAAAAGCCATGCTAAGAAGACAGTTCACATCACTAAGTGCCTACATGAAAAAGTGGAAAAATTTTACACTATTGTGTTGCTGGTAGGGGCTGATTGTTCGTCCTGGCTGCCTGGCTAGCTTAGCCCTGAAATAATCACACAGAAATTGCATTAATTAAATCACTGCTTGGTCCATTTGCTCTAGCATCTTATTGTCTAACTCTCACATCTTGATTTAACCCATTTCTATCATCTGTATATCACCACATGGCAGTGGCTTACCAGTAAAGATTCAGCATGTCTGACTCTGTTGGCTCCATGGTGGTTCTCTCCTCTGCCTTTCTTCCTCCCAGCATTCAGTTTTGTCTTTCCCGTCTACATAAGTTCTGCCCTATCAACTAGGCCAAAACAGTTTCATTATTCATTAGCGCACAAACAGAAGGAAGCCCTACACTATTTCCTCTTTCCTGTTTAAACAAAAAGGAAGGCTTTACCTTTAACATAGTAAAATTACATAAAACAAACATGTATCAAGCAAGTATTACAGTTACAATATTTATATCTACTTGATTTTTTATCATAACTGAGGAAAACTTTAACTCTCTATCTATTCTTTAACTCCATCAAAGACTCCAGAAGGATACAATATTACTTAAGTAAACAGAAAGTGCATTGTAAGCAACTTTCAAAACTCTAGAATTGACAAAGACATCTCGCTGCCTGGCTAGTCACCTAAAGTTTTTCTGTATGTTGGGGCATCCATCTTCAGCCTACAGGCCCACAATATCCAGCAGACTTTTTCATGAAGCAGGAAACTTCAAAGACAGATCAGTCACTTTCTTCTGTGCCTTGCAGAATGTCTCATAGACTCTTTCATGAAGCAGGAAGCCCAAAGGACCATCTCACCTTTAGGCGAGTTCAGCAGTCATTTATCTGTGGATACTGCATGTGCAGTTCAGCAGTTCAGGCAAGAAATTTTCTTGGCCAAATATCTAACCAACTCCATAAGGATTTACATCCATTCCAATGCAATGCAATCCCCTGATAACTTTTTAAAAAATATTTATTAATTTATTATGTATACAAGAGGGCACCAGACCTCATTACAGATGGTTGTGAGCCACCATGTGGTTGCTGGGAATGGAACTCAGGACCTTTGGAAGAGCAGGCAATCCTCTTAACCACTGATCCATCTCTCCAGCCCTGATAACTTATAAAGCCTCCAAAACTATAGCCTAATGGAAACAGAGTCTTTTCAACAAATCATGTTAGTAGTACTTACAGAACAATGAAAGTATATGCATATCTGCTATCATATAGAAAAACCAACTACCACCAGATTAAAGACCTCAACATAAAACTTGATTCTCTGAAAGTGCTAGAAAGAAAAGTGAAGAATACACTACAAGATATAGGCCTATGCAAGGACTTCAAGATTCTAAAACACTTCTCCAAACAAAGGAAAAATAAATCAACCAATAGAAATGGTAGGCTATAGAATGGGAATAATTCTTTGCTAGCTATACATCAGAGAGTGTATTAATAGAGTACATAAAGATCTCAAAACCTTAAACATCCAGAAAACAATCCTGTAAAACATAGGCTTTAGGCCCGAACAAAGAATTCTAAATGAAGAAATGCAGATGCTAAGAAATTTATAAATTATTTAAGACCATTAGATGTCAGAGAAATGGAGATTAAAACTATACTGAGATTCTAAGTCACTCCACTCAAAATCTTGTATGTAAGAAAACAAATGAAAATAAACACTGGGGAAGATGTACGTAACAGAATGCATTACCTACTGTTGATAGGAGTGCAAACTGGTGCCATGGAGATCCTCAAGAATCTAGAAATCTGCCATATGACAAAACTAGTCCATTCTTTGGCATAAACCAAAATTACTCTATATCCTATGACAAAGATGCTTGCATATTCTTGCTCACTTGTACATATTTAGTACTGTTGGTGAAGGAAATCAATCAAGGTTTTGCATTGATAATTAAAACATGACACATGAACAACAAAATTTTATCTGCAAAGAAAAATAAACTTATGAAATTTGCAGGTAAATGGAAAAATTTATGTTGCAGTAACTCACTAACATACTCTCCCTCATGTATGTTTCATAACTCCAATGTGTACCCACATTGTTATTATATGCTCTGCTAACATTGTACTTAATTTATAAATAAAGAGAACATGCATGCTGTATATCACCTTCACTGCTATGACACCTTTGCACATTAGGTGTGCTTTTTGCCTGATTATTGGGACCAAGTGCTCTTGATAATAATTTGAATTATTCTTGGAGTTAGCATTTGTTGCTATGGTATAATAATCACTTCTATGCTCTTGGTAAAAAGAAAACAGTACAATCTTCATTCTTCAAAGGGTCAGAGATTTTAGTAGAAGTTGAGGCCAAAAGAATATAAAAGCCATAGTAAGATATGGATGTCATGGCTCTAGTCCTCTGAACCCTGGGTACCTTAGCTTATCATAGAAAATACCAGGCCAGTCACTACCACCATTGTGAGAACATATCTCAAAAGAAAACTTAACATAAAACCCATGAGATCAGGTTAGATAAGTCTTTGGCTCTATGTATGATATTGCATAGCTCTAAGGTTACACAGAGTAGAAAGAACATGTTTTTAAGCATAAAGAAAGGTACTAACTGCCTGGTTTGTTTTGGCTTCTCATCCCTGACCATTCCTCAGTGGAGACATGCAGCTGAGAAGTTGCAAGTATCTAATTTCTGATGCTTTTGGAAAGAAACCTGTAGATGTCAGAAAGACAGTTTCTAGACTTATAGCAACACTAAGCATTTCTATGTATGAAAGCTCCATCCCTTCAGAGAAATGAAACATAGGAACAAGGTATTGCTAGGAAGATTTTAAAAATGGAAATTGAGGGCCTTGTAAACTGTGTCATTAGAATTCAGCATTTCATAAGATGTCTGATATGACATTTTGAAATGTCTTCTTTCTGTGCTCCTGATTCTGCTGTCTGCTTTACTTACAAACATGACCAGTAATCTCTAAGCAAAAACTTCACCTGGTCACTTCTGATAGGTACACTGTCAGTATGATGTTTGAAGACATGACTTTTTTAGGGCTGGCATTGAAACTTTAGTTTCTGTTCTCCCTGTTCTTCAATTTCAACCATGAATTTCTCAGCACTGCTTGTTACTTGAGTAAAACTTTTTTACCTGAGTCTAGTTTTAGTGTGTCACATGTAAAGGATGTGTTTGTCTTATTGATTATTGAAGTGGTAATCCTTCTTGTCTTGACATCCATTCTCAGGACAACCATATTGATGTGGGAGTGTTCTCCTGTATTTTGTATTACTCTTATTGGTTGAATAAAGAAGCTGCCTGGCTTATAAGATAGGTCAGCCCTTACGTGGGCAGAGTAGACAGAACAGAAGTTCTGAAGAGAAGAAAGGAAGTGAGCCAGATGCCATGAGCTTCCGCCTCAGATGGATGCAGGTTAGAATTGTCCAGTAAGTCACCACTCATGGTGACATACAGACTTTTATAATGGGTTAGTTTTAGATGTGAGAGCTAGCCAAGAAAAGGCCAGTGATAATGGGCCAGGCAGTATTTAAATGAATATGGTTCTCATGTGGTTATTTTGGGCATAAGCAAGCAACCAGTGGCTGAGCAGGCCAGGAGCTGGGGGCTGGGAGCTCGGTGCTGGGAACATACAACACGCACCTCTCCCCAATTTACAACACCATATAATTATGGAAATCATAATATGAATTTTAGTATAGGATTTTAAATGACATATGAAATTTTATTCATGTTGTAATAACACATTGCTAATCTCAATAAATTATCTTTCAGAAACTAATCAAAATTTATTTCATAAAACAAGAAAGAATATGAATGTGTATTAGGTTTTTATTTCCCCCATTTAACCCATGGTTTTTCTTGCTCTCTGTGTGTCTCTCAGAACTGAGGCTTTCCATTGTTAAATTCTGTCTCATTGGTCATTCAGTGTCTTACAACTTATTTTTTTCTTGTCTTTAAGAGAACAATACAACAGCATCTCCACATAAGACAACATGTACTGGTGAGCCTGGATACCCTTCTTCTCATTCCTGTAATGTCCATTTTTTTTCTTTCAGCCCTCATGTTCTTTACTCTGTAAGTGTTTAAGCCATCAAACAGAGGTAAAAAGATTCATTTCATTTCATGCTACAAATTTCATATTTTTAGTCTAAACAAACAGCTAATTTTTATATTTATTTGGTAAATTAGCCTGTAATTTGGATTTTTAGAATGTGGGAAAAATGATATGAATTCATGTAAAGCTATCACTGAGTGATTGAATATGTAACTATATAGAGGAATGAGGGCAAATGTCACTGTTTCAAAGGAACATACTACAGTACCAGAAGCTGCTAAAGAATAAAGGGATCTAATCTTATGACAATGTGTTGTGAAATAAGACTATAGCTTGGTTCAGACAACTGTAGTTATAGGCTTTTCTGTGTGTAGTGCTTCTATAAAGAATGCTTGTCTTCTGAGTTTGGAGAGGTAGTGGGTTGAGTGGATGAATTTCCCTGATGACTACAGGGCTATGGAGTCTGTGGGTGGAAACAAATGTGAATGTGATATTTCTGTGTTCATATCTGGGACAGAGTCTTGTTTTTCTCTTCTGTAAATGTTATTGCCAATGGAAGGAAGTCTCGACTTTTTCATGACCCAGAAAAGGCAGTATCACTATGAGTCAAGGAAACATGTTTGAAAGAATCACAAATTTACATTCAGAGAATAACATATACATTCAATTGATGGTGGAACTCTAGTAAAGGTGGAGTCTATATTTCAGCTCAAATTCTTACTCCTGGTTGCTATTCTTGCACATCCAAACTCTGCTGCCAAAGTGCAAACTGTCTTTTTTTTTCAGTGACAGTAATGTGGGTAAAACTATTTCATCTAAGCTTTTTATTTATGTGGTTTTTCAGTTCTGAACATTCTTTACATCTTCAGTTAAACATACTTCTGAAAGGGAAAGAAAAGAATGGACTGAGAAAGGGAGAGAGGCAAAAATGATAAGGAACAGCCCAAAACAGAGGGAAATGAAGAGAAAAACAGAAAAGATGGAGACATTGAAGGAAAAAGAACATAATACCCTTGTTTTGTCCACATTATTATAATTTCTTATTTTATTTCCAAATCAGATCTGTAAATAAACATAACAGAAGCCAAGGTATTGTACTTCCTACCTTAATATTTTGAATGACATAACTTTTGTAATATAAATATTTTAAATTTCAATTGTAAAATTATTAGAAACTAGTGGAAAACAAACTAAATGTTGCATGGTACCTGCTTATCTTTGATGGTTAGTTGAATTTTTTACTAGATTATTCTAAAATCAGAAATTCAATTTTGGCTGGCAATTCTTGTAGCAAACTGTTTTGAACATTAGTCAGGGTGTTTCTCTGAGTTTTCTATTTTATTTTGTGTTAATGGACATTTTCCCTACTCAGTGCAATTTCCTTTATCTATAAAGTATTTGGCAGATATTATACTGGTTAGTATTCTAATTTATTTTAGGAACTGTTTTATAAAATCCATTGTTACTTTATTATTATAATTTTATTTTTAAAACTTTTAAATATGAATATATTTTGTTTATTTTATTCCCCTCCTCTAAGTCGTTCCAGATTCTCTCCAACTTTCTACCCATGCAAGTTTAAGTTCTTTCACAAAAATACAAAAACCCATTTCAACAAAATAAATGAAGAAAACAAAATAAAACACGACACAAACCTCACCACCACTTGGACCACCAAACCTTAGATGAAAGCAGGGAAAAATTTTGAAATCCATTTAATGTTGGTAAACTACTCTTGAACATAGGGATGTTCTACAATATTTGTTTTAACCAGTGCCATGCCATGCTATGGAGAAAAAGTGACAATATTTTTATTAGTCTTTACACTACTGCTTAGATTTACATTCACTTATTTTATATAATAAAATATAATAATGTGTACAACAAAAAACCGCCACATCAAAATTGAATAAGAGAATTTGGAGAAGGAAAAGAGCCCAAGAGAAAGCACAAAAATTAGACACCATTTATTCTCACACTCAGCAATTTCATACAAGCACTAAACTGGAAGCCATAATATGTATGCTGATGACCTGAAATAGACTAATATAAGCCCTGTGCATGATGTTCTTGTCTCTGTAAATCCATTTGAGCTTTACTCATGTTGATTTAGGAGCCTTGCTTTTTTAATGTCATCCATTCCCTCTGTCCCTTATATTCTTTCTACCTCCTTTACCACAATGTTCCCTGAACTCTGTGAGGATGGATTTTGTTGGAGGCATCCATTTAGGACTGTGTAAAAGGTCTCTCTCATTCATTCACTCTTTCTTCTTGGTCAAGGTAGATGGATTTCTGTTAGTTCAAATAAAGCTTCTTTTACAAAGCCAGTTCTAAGACAGCCTCGACTGTTACCTAGAGAAACCCTGTCTTGACATAAACAAAATTTAGTTCTCCCAATCTCTCTCTTCTAATGTCTATCTGTGAGTTAATATGTTTGCTGAGCCAAGCACTGCTCTATGTATATGATTAGGCATCATTTTATCACTACATTTATTCCTTTTTTACTACTTGGTTTTGCCCTAGGTCCCTGGGATCTCTACTCTCAGGTTTTTGGTCACTCATTCAGTATCAAGTATGGGTTACATTTCCTGGAGTGGTCTTTAATTCAAATCAGTTCTTGATTGGTTAATACCACAGTCTTTGTGACACCAGTGCCCTTGCATACTTTCTTCCTAGAAAATCATTGTAGATAAAGGATTTGAGGTTGTCTTGATGTTTATGTTTCTTTTATGACACCATTCAGAGAACATTCTTGAAATAAAGACACTGGAATGGTGAAGTGAAGACTATGTAGGCATCAACTCAACATTTTCATCTTCAATGAGTGTGTAGTATTTTTCTTTAGCAATGGGGTCTTGATGTGAGTTTGTTGAGAGTAACCTATTTTCTTGACAACAACCCAGGTTGTTTGAGGATTGTCATGTGTGGCCCCATTTGGCCAAGAACTCAATCATATTTAACACAGTCTTAGTTCTGTAAACTTTGAGGGCAAGAGGCAGACAGTTTGGGCTCTGTCTCTCCCATTATATGGTGATTTCGTTTAGATTACCTTCAAATATGTATACATTTATGAAGTTTCTACTGTATTGTGTTTCCATGCTAAACCCCAAATTCCCCTTTCTTTTTTTCTGTTTCTCCCTTTTTGCTTCCCACAACCCATTTTCTTCAACTCCTTTTGCTCGCCACTTGATCCTCCCATTCCAACCTCTGCCTTCCATCCATAACTCTGGATTCTCTTTTCCTTTTCTAACCAGAAGTTTGGACTGTGTGTCTCTATACTTACTCCCACCTGCTGCAAGGGGAAACATCTCTGCTGTTAGAAGAACAGGGCAGTGATCTTTAAGTATCATTAAGATTCCTCTTATTGCTATTTTTTCTTTTCTTAGAGCAGTATTATTTCATTTTACCCTAGGTCCCTGTGCTATCCAGTCTCAGGATCTTGGTCACCTAAGCACTGTCATATATGGGTACCATCTCATGGAGTGGGGCTTGAGGCAAATATATTATTGGGCAATTGCTCACACATACTTTGTACTGAAACATATATTCACAGTAAATAAAAATTGAAAACAAGCAGGATGTCTCTCAACAGAAAAATGGATAAAGATATTGAAAAATGTGGTACATTTATGAAATGGAGTATTACACAGCCATTAAAAATAAACTGAGCAGTGGTGCCACACAATTATCGCATCAATTGGGAGGCTAAGACAGCCTTATCTACCTAGCTAGTGCCTGGACAGGCTTCAAAGCTACACAGAGAAACCCTGTCTCAGAAATACATTAAAACATTGATACCATAAAATTTGCAGTTCAATAAATGGAAATATAAAAAATTATCCTAAGTGAAGCATCACAGACTCAGAAAGATGAATATATGGATATATTCACTTAAAAGTGGATATTAGCTATGACGTCAATAACAATTTTACAATCCATACAAGAACAGATAATCCATAGTCTTACTATAGTTTTCTTCACACAATCACTCCAAGAAATAAACATTATGTAAACAAAGAAACGAGAAATATATGGGGTAAACCTTAACTCAGGAAGCAGGCAAGAGGAAAATCCTCTAGAACCTCTTTTCTTTCCTTTATCTATGAGTATCATTAAGAGTCATTTTGAAATACATTTTTTTCTTTTTTTAGACCAGTAGGATTTGGTTTTACCTGAGGAGTGTGGGAAATCCAGTCCCAGAATCTGGATCACCCAAGAATGCTATGTATTCATTCAATCTCTTGGAATGGGGCTTAAGTCAAATGAGTTAATGATTAGTTACTTCTATCTGATTTGTCCTACCATATATATTCATAATAGGTAGAAAATGGAAGCAATCTAGATTTTCCTCTACAGAAAAATCAATATAGAAAATGTGGACTATTTTCACAATGGAGTATTGCTCCACAATTTAAAAAATGCCATCATGAAATTTGCAGGCAAATGAAAAGAACTACACAAAAAGCATCCTGAGTGAGGTATCCCAGACTTGCAAAGATAAATACATTGTGTATTCACTGAAAGTATGGATATAAACTTTGAAGTCAGTGATAAGCCATGCTACAATCCTCTTTTCTAATCCTTTTTCTAATGATAAAAGAGGATATTTTCACCGTTTTTATTGAGCTATATATTTTCTCCACACCCCTTCCTTCCTTGCCTAGCCCCTTCTACTGATACCCATGATTTCCTCACTCCCAATTTACTCTGAAGATTTTGTCATTTTCTATTTCCCATGTAGATTAGATCCATGTATGTCTCTCTTTGGGGACTCTTCGTTGTCTAGGTTCTCTAGGGTAGTGAATTATAGAATAGTTTTTCTTTGAAATATGTGTAAAAGTCACTTATGACTTAGTACCTATTATGTTTTTCTTCCTGGGTTTGGGTTACTTCATTCAACATGTTTTCTAGAAGCATCAATTTGCCTGAACATTTCAGTATTAAATTATTTTTTCCAGTGTGTAGTATTACACTGTGTAAATGTACCAAAACTTCTTTATTCATTATTTGGTTAAGGGGCCTCTAGGTGGTTTCCAGGTCCTGGCTATAACAAATAGTGCAGCTATGAACATAGTTGTGCATGTGTCCTTGTGGTATGATTGAGCATCTTTTGGGCATATACCCAAAAGTAATATTGCTAGATCTTGAGGTAAGTCATTTCCTAATTTTCTCAGAAATCGTTTTACTGATATCCAAAGGGGCTAAACCAGTTTTCACTCCCACCAGCAATGCAGGAGTGTTCCCTTTACTCCACAGCCTCTCCAGCATAAGTTGTCATCAGTGGTTTAGATCTTGGCTATTCTGACAGGTGTAAGATGGAATCTCAGAGTTGTTTTGATTTTTATTTTTCTGATGGCTAAGAATGTGGAGCATCCCTTTAAGTGTATTTCAGCCATTTTGAATTTCTCTTCCAATTTTTATAGGCTGCTCTTTTGTCTTGCTGATTGTGTCCCTTGCTTTAAAGAAGTTTTTCAGTTTCAGAAGGTCTCATTTATTAATTGTTTCTCTCAGTGTCTGTGCTACTGAGGTTATATTTAGGAAGTGGTCTCCTGTGCCAATCCATTAAAGTGTACTTCCCAATTTCTTTTCTATGAGATTTGGTGCGACTGGTTTTATGTTAAGGTGTTTGATCCATTTGGACTTGAGCTTTGGGCAAGGGGAGAGATATGGACTTATTTCCATTCTTCTACATGTTGACATCCAGTTTTGTCAGCACCATTTGTTGAATATTATTTCTCTTTTCCTTTTTATTTTTTTTGCTTGTGAAAAATCAGATGTTTTTAGGTGTTTGAATTATTATCTGCATTTTCAGTTTGGTAACATTGGTCCTCCTGTCTGTATTTATGCCACTACCAGGCTGTTTTTTGTACTGGATTCAAGGACTGTGATGCCCCCAGAATGTCCTTTATTGTAGAGGATAGTTTTGGTTACCCTGGGTTTTTTGATTTTCCATATGAAATGTAATATTTTTCTTTTGAAGCCTGTGAATAAATTTTCTGAGAATTTTATTGGCATTGCATTGAATCTGTAGATTGCTTTTGGTAAGATTGCCATTCCTTTTTTCATTTTTTATTGAATTTAAAAGAAAAAATTACATTTGCTCCCCTTGTTCCAGGCCCCCCCCACT
>JAQHUG010000619.1:281398-291423 GCA_028555095.1 Dicrostonyx torquatus
ATGACCAAACCGGACTCTCTGAATGTGGCTGCCAATGGGGACTGACTGAGAAGCCAATGATAATGGCACAGGGACCTATTTATCTCTTCTGCATGGTTTGGCTTTATGGGAACCTATTCTATATGGATGCACACCTTCTTAGATCGAGTTGGAGAGGGGAGGGTCTTGGGCTTTCCACAGGGCAGGGTATCCTGCCCCATCTTAAGAAAGCAGGTGGATGGTGGTAGGGTAGCGGGGAGCAGGGAGGCCTGGGACAAGGGGAGTAAATTAAATTTTTTCTTTTAAATTTAATAAAAAATGAAAAAAAGAATGCATTGAGCTCCTGTCTCCTTCCACCTTATATTCTTCTCTCCAACCAGCTATATAATGTCTTTCTCCCCCTCCCTAGTGCTAGCATTAAAGGTGTGTGAATTCATATGCTGGGATCACCTTTGTGTGAACTCTGCTTCTCTTTTAGACAGATTCAATCTTGTACAGCCCATGGTGGCCTAGAACTAACAGATATCCCTCTTCCCCTATCTCACAAATCCTGTTATTAAAGGTGTGTACCACCACTCCTAGGCATCAAGTGACTTAGCTTTCCACTCTGCTCTTTAGTCAAACTTCATTAAAACATAAATAAAATATTACTACAGCCTACATAGTACACTCCTTGAATAGACGCATGTAAGTAGTACAAGTATCTAACAACTATCTGTTTGGACTTAGGTTCTAGCCATGAGATGGATCTCATGAATGTCATTGCTTAAGAAGTCAAAAACATGAGACTAAATAGCAAATGATCTTAAGGCAAAACTAAGTACTGCTTATCTACTAGTAGCAATGACATGCTGATATATTCACAGTTTAGTGCCTTGCTCAGCTACCATCATAGAAACTTATGCTTTCAGTAGATGGGAACAAATACAGAGATGCAGAACTAGACAAATGACAGAGAGTGAGAAACTTTTGAACACCCAGTCCTAAATAGAATGTCTTTAAAATGCCCTCCTATTAGGGCCCAGGTACCTTTGAGGATGAGAAAATTTAAGGATTGTGAGAACTTTTGTGGGGAGATTACACTAATGAAAGTGTGCCTTTTGGATAAATTAGGACAGAGACATATATGATCTCACAGAAACTGTGACAGCATGCAAAGGGTCTGCACAGGTCTTGCTCTGAGATATTCACCAGAGAAGACTGCTCAGATTTTAGGCTGTTTAGGTTTAAACCAACAGAAAGCCTTTATTAGCCATCCAGAGACTATACTGTATCTGAAATACATCTCTGTACATTTAAATATCTAACTAACATGACTACAAACTTGACTATTATTAATGGCTATATATTAATGTATATTTCTTAATTATGTATCATATTTTAAATGAGCTAGACAAACATAATACCTTAATAAAGATCACAAATGAATACACAAAATATAACAAAATTGACCTTAAATTTGTATTAATAAACCAAGATCCATGCCAATGCAAATATCTATAGCATATCTCCCCTTAAATGTAGAAAATAATTATAAACAATATTTGGGAATACAGTTGTAGTTTTTCTCCAAACTGCTTCCTGATATTTATTGGTTGAAGTAATTTTTGAGGGGTGCTCAAGGTGATCTATCAGTGAGTCTTGGTCCATCAAACCATATTATTCTGGAACCAATCTATAGTGAAAACAAAAGAAAAACCTCTTTCCCAAAGCAATATATCCTTGGACCCAAATTCTGAAGTCAAGATACCTTTATCTTGACTATGAACTCTTTCCAGAAAGTGCTTCTCTTTAGAGAGAAATGCATGTGTGTTTCTCATGAAAGTTGAGAAAGTGAAGAGGAAACTGAAAATGACCAGGCGTTTCTCTAAGAAAATTTCTTGTTTTACTTTGAGAGAAGCTCACGATACTCTTAATAAGCTAAATACGCTTAAAGAAGCATGTGCTTATCTTTGAAACTACAGCAGATATACAGATATGAAACATTGTTTTTCTTTCTAACAGCGCTATGAAATCTTTCAAGAAAGTTCTAGTCTTTACAGAGAAACACATGTGTGTTTCTCATGAAAGCTTAGAAACTTGGTAACAGTGAAGAGAAAACAGAAAACAAACAGTCGTTTCTCTAAGAATGCTTCTTGTGTCTTGGAGTATATGGCACGATTCTCTCAAGAAGCTAAATACACTTTCAGAAAAATGTGCTTATCTTTGAAACTACATCAGATAGACAGAAATGAAACATTGGTTTTCTTTCTAACAGTGCTATCAAATCTTTGAAGAAAGTGCTTGGCTTTAGAGAGAAATCATGTGTGTTTCTGAAGAATGCTTAGAAGGGTCTTAACAGTGAAGGGAAAACTAAAAACGAACAGACATTTCTCTAAGAAAGCTTCTTTTGTCGTGAAAGATATCAATGGATGATCTTAAGAAGCTAAATACAGTTTGAGGAGAATGTGCTTATCTTTGAAACTACAGCAGATAGACAGAAATGAAACATTGGTTTTCTTTCTAACAGTGCTATGAACTCTTTCCAGGGATCACTTATTTCCTATAATTTGTCAATTTAATTATTATTGAAAGATATCATAAGCTCTGCTGTGTCTCCCCTTCCTACTGATTTACAAAGTTTCAATTTTCCTTTTAGAATTAACTCTGAGACCTTTCCCGTATAAGCATTTAATTTTTTACTCAGTTTGTGTGGTAAAAAAATTCATGTAAGATCGTATCTGCCCTCTGCATTAAAATTACTGTGGGGGACTGTTTGCAGGGAGTATGGCAAAAATATAGTGAAGAGTCAGTTCTACACAATCCACCTGTAACATCAGTAATTCCTCTTCAATCAAAGACAATTCTTTCTCAGTTTCAGCTGATAATTCCCTGGGACATTTAAAGTTAATGTCACCATCTAATGTTTTGCTTAAGTCAGTCAAAATGCCTACTCTCAAGGCCATAGTCCCTGGAGGCATATTTAATTCCTCACCTAGCACCCTGAAGCCAGTAGACCTGGGAAAGGCTTTTCTACACCACCAGTGACCCTTAAGGCAGCTAATAGCACCATAGACTTGGCCCCACATAACCTTGGAGAGGGAAGCCGCAAAGACCTGGTAGCAGCCTCCCCATACTAATAACCAACACCCACAGATTTGTTGACCAGCAGACCCTTGGCACCTCCTTCCACTGGAGAGGTGAGTAATGGGTTCACCAGCTGGAAGGCCCTATTCTCTAGGCCATAGTTCATGGAGGCACATCCTGTGTCCTATAGTCACTCAATGTAGCTCAGGTGACCTGGGAACAGTTTCCCCACATCCCAACAAAACCCAATGGAATCTGGGACCATCCGACCCTTTTCCTTAACCCTATATGGAGATGTCAGCATCTGACTAGATGGTTGAATGGTCCTGATCTCTAGACCTTAGTCACCAGAGGCATGTACCATGAGCCATACCCACTCACTGGAGACTGAGACTTGCAAGCAACTTCTCCACACTCCAAACACCCCCATGACACAGGCAATTGAGACCACCAAAGCCTAGGGCCTGCCCCCACCTTAAGAGGTGAGTATCTAGCTCACTAGCTAGAGGGCACTATTCTCTATGCCATAGTCCCCAGAGGCACAACTAGTGCTCTACTCCCACCTATCAGAGCCCAGGAGACCTTGGAGTATCCTATCCACATCCTCAACCATCCCCTATGGCATTGGTGACTACCAGAACCTTGGCCCTGTCAAAACCTACAGGAGCATCAGAGACATAAAAGCATCTTCCTAATTAGTAAAACACAGGCCCCACTTGTACCAATTTGAAGACAAGGGACAACCTGAAGCACGGACCCCACCTTCACCCACTGGAGGAAGAGGTTGGCAGATGGCAGTGTAAGAACACATTCAACAACATAAAGAACAATGTTGCACCGTCAGAACAGCAAGACCTGAACATTCCAATGTACACAAAAAAGAAGAAAATGACCTTAAAAATTACTTTTATAAAGAAGATAGAGGCCTTTAAAGAGGAAATGGAAAATTCTCTTAAAGAAGTTGCAGAAAAGACAAATAAAAATGGAAGAAATCAACAAATTTGTTAAAGAAAGTAAAAAAAAAACAATTAAACCGACGAAGTAAAAGTTTCAAGACTTGAAAAGTGAAATAGATGGTATAAGAGGTCCTTCTGTCTATGTGCTGCTTTTATTGATTAATGAATAAAAAAATTGCTTTAGCCTGTTGATAGGGCAGAACTTAAGTAGGCAGGAAAAAACTAAATGGAAAGCTGGGAGATGCCATGAAGCTGCTGCCAGAGTAAGACATGCTGAAACCTTGCCAGCAGGAGGTCAGGCTACAGAGTGTTTGGATGGGTTTTGTGAGGAGACCACTGCAGCTTACTTAATGGCAGCTTGAACTGGTTGTGTGCTTGGAAGTGAGGCAGTATGTGTGGCTCTTGGAAGGGAAGCAACAAGCAGCTCAACCATGCTGAACTGGGCAAGGCAAGCAGGAAGTACCATATATACACTAGCACAGCTTAAGTTTTAGGAAGTGCTTAGCATTTTAAAAAGTGCTCCTGGACAGTAAAGATTTACAGATATGCAATAAAGACAAATCCAGATGAGTAATACTGTTGGTTAAATGTACATATGCTTGAAGGAGAGAGGAAAAGGGTGTAGATAGTCACAAAATAAAGTTAAGGCTTTAAAAAGGGTAAAGTCTTTAAAGAAACAGAATAAAAAACAAGCAAAGTAAAGATGAATCTGGATTATGTATATTATTGTGACTTCTTTGAAGTTTTTGACTGTGAAGGTATTAAGTACAGTGAGACATTTCATTGTATGGGGTGCTAAGCTAAAAGAGCAAGTATATTATAAAGGTAACATGACTTCAAAATTTGGATCTAAGGATATGTTGCTTTGGTATAGAGGTTCTTCTCTTGTTCCTAAAGAAGATGAGAAACTACAGATTGATTCCAGACTGGTATGGTTTGATGGAACAAGAATCCCTGAATGATCACCGTGAACACCCTAAAAAAATCACTTTGCCCAACTGGGGACTGAGATGAACCTAGCACAAAGGATACACCATTCAAGACCTGATTAACAGTGTCCCCAATCACCAGGAAGCAGTATGAAAAAAACCATGCCCATATACCCAAATATTGTTTATAATGGTTTATTTACATTTAAAAATGGATATGATATAGATATGAATAATTTGTATTGTTGTGAACCTTGGTTTATTGATACAAATTTAAGGTAAATTTTGTAATATGTATATGTATTTCTGATCTTGATTAAGGTATTGTGAATGTATAGCTCATTTTAAAATGTAATGCATAATTATAAGTTAATAGATAATCATCTGTAATTGTCAAGCTTGTAGTAATGTTAGTTAGAGTTACTAGATGGGTATTTCACATGGATGAGCATTCTTCAAACCTTTCAAAGCCTACAGAATATGGCATTTAAAATGTTTAAGTTATTAACTTAAGACTTTTCATGACAATGAGACAAAGCTGCTCCTGGTAGCACAAATCTACTTCAAGAGGAAGATGGGCATCAAAGAGGCTTCTTATGGTATTTGTTAGCCATATGGGCAAGAAACTGTTCTTGCCTGGACTGCTTGATGGTGTATGTTGGGTGAACTGGACATGCAGGACCCAGAGAGAAATGACTGGTGAACTTGCCTAAAGCTGAGATGATACTTCAGGGTTCCTGCTTCATGAAAGAGTCTGCAAGACATTCTTCAGGACACAGAAGAAAGAAACTGATGGACTTTGCCATTGCAAGGCAAAACAGATCTCCAGATTTCCTGATTTATGTAAAGTCCACTGGATACTATGGACCTGTAGGCTAAAGATGAATGTCTCAATGGTACAGAACTTTGAGTGACTGTCCAGGCAACGAGACACCCCTGTCGATTCTAGAGCTATGGAAGCTGCTTACAATGAACTTCCTGTTTCTTAGTTAATATTATATCCTTCTGGAGTCTTTGATGTATTTGAAAAATAGATAATTATTATTATGGTTTTCCTTACTTATGATAAAATATAAAGTACATATAAATATTGTAACTGCAATTCTTGCTTGATAACTGTTTTGTTATATGTAATTTTACTATGTTAAAGCCTCCCTTATTGTTTAAGCAGAATAGGGGAAATGGTATGGGAGTTGTTTCTGTCTATGTGTTATATTTATTGGTTAATAAAGAATAAAGAAAATGCTTTGTCCTGTTGATAAGGTAAAACTTAGGTCAGTGGGGAAAAACTGTATGGGATGCTGGAAGGAAGAAGGATGAGTCAGAGAAAAGCCATGGAACAGCCAGAGACAGATTTTGGTTGGAACTTTAGCCAGTAAGCCACAGTCATGTGGCAATAAATAGATTAATAGAAATAGGTTAAATTAAGGTGTAAGAGTTAGCTAATAAGAAGTTAGAGCTAATGGACCAAGCAATGATATAATTAATACAGTTTCTGTGTGGTTATTTTGGGTCTAAGATAGCCAGAAGACTGGGAACCAACAAGTGACCTTTCTCCAACAAATAGAGGCAATAATGAAAACACAAACCAAAGAAATTCTAGAAATGGAAAATCTGGGTAAGTGATCAGGAACTACTGAAGCATTCATAATGAACAGAATACAAGAAATGGAGGAGAGATTCCCAGGTGTCAAAGATACAATAGAGGAAATAGATTCAGGAGTCAAAAAAATGTTAAATCCAACAAACTCTTATTACAAAATATATAGGAAATCTGGGACACCATGAAAAGATAAAATTGTAAGAATAATAGGGATAGAAGAAGAGGACCAACTTAAAGGCACAGAAAATATGTTCAACAAAATTATAGATGGAAACTTTCCTAACGAACTGAAAGACATGTGTCTGAAAGTACAAGAAGCTTACACAACATGAAATAGACTGGATCAAGAAAAAGTGCCCTCGTTCTATAATAAACAAAATACTAAACATGCAGAGTAAAGAAAGAATATTAAGAGATACAAAGAAAAAATGCTAAGTAACATAAAGACAGAAATATCAGAATCACACCCAACTTCTCAATGGAATCTTTGAAAGCCAGAATTTACTGGACAGACATTCTGTAAACACTAAGACATGATCCATGCTAGCCCAGAATACTACACCCAGAAAAACTTCCAATCAACATAGATGGAGTAAAGAAGATATTCCATGACAAAACCAAATTTAAACAATAACTATCCACAAATTCAGCCCAAAATGGAGATCTAGAAGGAAAACTCCAACCTAAGGAAGCTTGCTACACCCACAAAAACACAGGCAATAGATAATCACACAGCAACAAATCCCAAAGTAAACTCACACTACAACTACCACCAGCAAAATGAAAAATAACAGGTACTAATAATCACTGGTAATTAATATGTCTTAATATCGATGCTCTCTATTCACCTAAAACAATCAGGCTAACAAAATATATACAAAAACAGGATCCATCCTTCTGCTGAATACAAAATCACAACTCAACTTCAAAGACAGACATTGCTGGTATAGGACAATTCTGTATTCTGTCAATTATATTTTCACTAAGCGCTGATTGGCCAGTAGCCAAACAGGACATATAGGCAGGACAACCAGACAGGTAGTAGCGGCAGGTCAAGGAGAACAGGAGAATTCTGGGAAGGAGGAAGCCTATTCCTCTGTAGTCCTGCCCAGATATAGAAGAAGGAAGATGTGACCTGCCCTAATGAAAAAAGTACTGAGCCATGTGGCTAACATATACTAAAATAATGGGCTAATATAAGTTATAAGAGTTAATAAGAAGCCTGAGCTAATGGGCTAATCAGTTTATCATTAATATAGACATCTGTGTGATTTTGGGGGGCTAAATGGCTGTGGGACCTGCTGGGAGAATGGAAGCTGGTCAAGACAGAAAACCTCAGTCAACACATTGCCTAAAAGTAAAGAGTTGTGAGAAGATTTTCACATTAAATGGACCTAAAAAACAAGCTGGCATAAAAATTATAATATTTAATAACATAGATTTCAAAGTAAAAATAATCAAAAGAGACTAAGAAGAACATTTCATAATTGACACAGGAAAATCCATCAAGATAAGTTCTCTATTCAGATCATGTATGCCACAAATATAAGAACACCCACATTTTAAAAATAAACATTGATAAAGCTCAAATCACCCATCACACCCCACACACTAATAGTCAGATATTCAACATCACACACTCACTAACGTACAGTTCTTTTAGACAGAAACTTAACAGAGAAACAAAGGAATTATCAGAAGCAACGGCTTAAATGGATTTCACAGACATCTATATAACATTCCATCCAAATATTTCTTTTCAGCCCTTAATGGAACCTTTTCAAAAATTGACCACAATTTTACTTTGGTAACAAACTAAATCTCAAGAGATATGTAAAAACTTTGGACTAACCCCCTGTATCTTATCAGATCATCAAGACTTAAAGTTAGAATTCAACAACAACACTAATTGCAGGAAGCCCACAAACTCATGAAAATGGAACAATGTAAACTGAAGCACACCTGGGTCAAGGAAGAAATGAAGAAAGAAGTTAAAAATTTCCAAAAATTTAATAAAAATGAACAAAAAATGCACAAACATATGGGTCATTTTGAAAGTAGTACTAAGAGGAAAGTTCATAGGACTTAGGAACATACCTAAGCATAATAAAGGCAATATAAAGAAAGGCAACAGCCAACATAAAACTAAATGTAGAGAAACTCAAAGCAATCCCACTGAAATCAGGAACAAGACAAGTCTGTCCACTCTCTCCATATCTATTTGTTATAGCACTAGAAGTTTAATAGAGCAATAAGACAACAAAATAGATCAAAGGATACAAATTGGAATGGAAGAAGTCAAACTTTGGTTATTTGCAGATGATATGATAGTATATATAAGTGACCCAAAAACCCTACCAGAGAACTCATACAGCTGAAAAATACCTTAAGTGATGTGGCAGGATACAATATCAACTAAAAAAAACCAGTATCCCTCCTATATACAAATGATAATGAAACTGAGAGGGAAGCAAGAGAACCATCACCTTTTACAATAGCCACAAATGAGATAAAATATCTTGAGCTAATTCTGACCAAGCAAATGAAAGGCCTGTATAACAAGAACTTTAAGTCATTAAAGAGAGAAATTGAAGAAGATATTGAAAAACAAAATTATATCCTTTGCTCTTGGACAGCTAGGATCAACATAGAAAAAAATGGCAGTCTTATCAAAAGCAATCTACATATTCAATGCAATCCCCATCAACATCCCAGCACAATTCTTCACAGACCTTGAAAGAACAGATTCAACTTTATAGGGAAAAACAAAAACCCAGGATAGTAAAAACTATACTGTACATGAAAAGAACTTCCAGAAGAACCACCATGGAAGACTTCAAGCTCTACTATAGAGTTATAATAATGAAAACAGCTTGGTATTGGTACAAAATAGACAGGTGGAATATTAAAATTGAATCAAAGCCTTGGATATTAATTTACACACCTTGAAACATCTCATTTTTGACAAAGAAGATAAAATTATATAACAACCAAAAAAATCTTCAACAAATGGTGATGGCATGACTGGTTGTCGACATATAGAAGAATGTAGCTATAAACTTATCTATCCCCATGCACAAAAGTCAAGTTTAAATGCATCAAGGACCTCATTATAAGTTCTGCTACACTGAAAGTCAGAGATGAGAAAGTGAGAAAAGCCTTGAATGCATTGGCACAGAAGACAACTTCTTGACTATAATTCTGGTAACACAGGCACTGACATTGACAATTAATAAAAGGGACCTCCTGACCCCCTCCCCCAATCCCTACCTCCATCCACATCCCCACACCCGTGCTTCCAACTTTTGTCTGACCATCTTGTTTGCTTCCAACTTCCAGGAAAATCTATATGAGCGAAAGGGAGGGGGGTAGAAGGGAAAAAGGAAGAACCGGGGAGAGCCTGGGGTTGTGGGAGGGTGGAGATGGAGGAAGGGTGGATATTGGAGAAGGGAATAAGATATCTACATTAAGAGAGTCATTTTAAGATTTGCA
>JAQHUG010000619.1:315634-333145 GCA_028555095.1 Dicrostonyx torquatus
AATTTGTTGGACTTGTTGTTTTCTTCAATCAGTTTACTTTCTCTATTGTATCTTCAGTGTCTGAGATTCTTTCTTCCATCTCTTTTATTCTGTTGGTTATACTTGTCTCTGTAGTTCCTGTTCGTTTACCCATATTTTCCATATCCATCCTTCCCTCGGTTTGTGTTTTCGGCATTACTTCTATTTCATTTTTCAAGTCTTGAACTGTTTCTATTACCTGTTTGATTGATTTTTCTTGCTTTTCTAGGGTATCTTTGAGGTATATATTCATTTCTTCTAATACCTTTATTTAAAGGAGTTTTTCACCTTTTATTTAATGGTCTCTATCACTTTCATAAATTTAAGTTTAAAGTCGATTTCTTCTACTTCTTCTGGACTAGGTTGCTCAGGTCTTCTTGTTGCCTAATCACTGGATTCTGGTGTTCTCATGTTGCTTTTCAGGTTGTTGGAGGAACACTTGGATTGATGCCTGCCCATCTCTTCCCCTCCTATTGGATCAACTGGTACTCGATAGGGTCCACTTGCTCAGTCTGGATGGATCTTGATCAGGGGCCCTCCCTGGCCCAAGAACCTGCCAAGCTCCTCAGGTCCAGATGGATCTGGGTCAGAAGCACTCTCCAAGGGCCTGTTGCCATCAATAGGGGGACTTCTCTGCTGCGTGCACCACACAAACACCTGAGGCTTTGTACACGCCCCCTTTTCACTCAGGGCCTCAGCCCAGAAGCAGGCTGAGTTCATTTGGAGAACCTAGGACCCCGCCAATGGGAAGGGATGCTTGGGTGTATGCTGGGGTGTGATAAGAAGAAAAGGTGGGGGAAGCCCCCTGAGTGGCCAGAAAGTTTTGGGGATTGGAGGGCTAAAAGATACTTAAGCTCATGTCCAACTTCCTTAGCAACCAGGAAAATGCAAATCAAAACAACTTTGAGATACCATCTTACACCTATCAGAATGGCTAAAATCAAAAACACCAATGATAGCCTATGCTGGAAGGGATGTGGAGTAAGTGGAACACTCCTCCATTGCTGGTGGGAATGCAAACTTGTGCAACCACTTTGGAAATCAGTGTGGCGGTTTCTCAGAACACTAGGAATCAACCTACTTCAGGATGCAGCAATACCACTCTTAGGAACATACCCAAGAGATGCCCAACCGTATTACAAAAGCATTTGTACTACTATGTTTATAGCAGCATTATTTGTAATAGGCAAAACCTGGAAACAACCTAGGTGCCCCTCAATGGAAGAATGGATCCAGAAAGTGTGGAATATATACACATTAGAATACTACTCAGCGGTAAAAAACAACGACATCTTGAATTTTGCATGCAAATGGATGGAAATAGAAAACACTATCCTTAGTGAGATAACCCAGACCCAAAAAGATGAGTATGGTATGTACTCACTCATTAGTAGACTCTAGCCATAAACAAAGTATGAAGCTCATACTTCAGCATATCCTTTAGAGAACTATTTGACCTTTCTATAACTGCCTGACCTGTAGGATTATTTGGTATACCTATAATGTGCTTTATATTGTATTACGCTTCATTTTCTTAGATACATATTCCAGACCATTGTTCATCTTTATTTGTGCAGGTTTACCCATGATGGCCAATTAGTGCCAGTAAATGTGTTATTACCAATTAGCCTTTTCTGAGTTCAAGGCAGTTGCTCATTGAAAACCTGAATACATGTCTATGGTGTGGTGTACATATTTTTATCTACCATATTATGTAAATTAGAATGCATCCATCTGTTAGATTTCATTCCTTTGAGTACCTTTTGGGTTAGTCCTTTTATAATCTTCTTAGCTTGTTGTCATGTTATAGAAAACTCTTTCTTTAAACCTTTGCTATTGACATGATGCTGTTTATGAAATTCTGAGGCCTGCAACACACTTCCAATCAATAATTGATCAATTTCTGTATTACCTTGTGCTAGAGAACCTGGTAGACCCGTATGTTATCAGACATGTGTCTTTCATATAGGACAAAGCCTATTACTGCTTATGTCTTGCACCTGGATGAATAATGAAGTCAATTCTGAATCATCTGGTATAAATTCAGCAGTTTCAATATGCAAGATAACTCTTTCTTCATATTGCAAATCAGTAACTATATTAAGAGGCTCTTTAGAATACCTTAGTACCATAAGAATAGCATGTAATTCTCCCTTCTGGACAGAATTATAAGGGCTTTGTTCCACCTTACTTAATGCTTCTGATTTGTAACCTGCCTTCCCTGTTTTATCTCCATCAGTATAAAATGTATGGGCTACAGTTATTGGTGCATCATATATAATTCAGGGAAGAATCCAAGAAGTTCTCTTTATAAGGTCAATCTATCACTTTTGTGATAATTGCTGTTAATTTCTCCCAAAGAATTAGCGCAATCCCTTTGCCAGGATTCATTGTCTTCCCATATCTTTTTTATTTTGTCAGCATAAAAGGCACTATAATTTCTGCTGGGTTTATACCTGCTAACTGATGAAGTCTCAATTTAACTTTTATAATTAATTCAGAGACATTTTACACATAAGTTTTTAATTTTTTATTTGATTTATGTGGTAAAATGATGCATTCTAAGATAATAGCTTCAGTCTGCATTAAAATTCGTGTAGGAGAAATTCTGGAAGGCAAAATTACTAGACTACAATTAAGATTTAAAGCAAAAGAGACAATGCCCAAGTGGGCTGTTATCTTAAAGGCTATTGGCTGAAGGAGCAGAATGTGCTCCCACCACAGATACTCACTACCTTTTGTGGTGGTACATGTATTTAATCCCAGCACTTGGGAGGCAGAAGCAGGCAGATCTCTATGGGTTTGAGGTCAGCCTGATCTACAGAGTGAATGCCAGGAGAGACTCCTAAGCTTCAGAGAAACACTGTCATGAAAAAAATAAAATAAAAAGAAATGGAAAGTATGGGAATGTTACTAAATTTGTAGCATACATAAGCAACTTAGATATATCCAAGAAAGCAATTGGAACTTACAGTGTGGGAGTGGAATATTGCCTATTGGAAATGACAGGCACAGGAATAGTTGCTAAAGAAACTTGAAGGTTTACTTTGATAATACCCATCATTACAGCTCACATAATCTTTCCTTATAGGTTTGTCTTTGGCTGTTATCAAGCAAATCTGTCCAGTGCTAGTTTCATTATAAAATACATGTGGTCAGTCTGCTAGTATGCACTTTTACAGCACAGCTATATATTTAGCTCTCCCTGAAAGTTGACTCAAGTTAAGACATCACTGCTTGATGAAAGGTTTCTTTACCCAGATATTAACTCTTTCCTCTGATGCAATACATTAAATTAGGCCAAAATAAAAGATCAGGTTTAGTGAGTAAAACACCTCTAGGTATTCTCCTAGCCGACAGAGAGGAGAGTGGGAGAAGGAACTGAAATACTACATGGCCTTTCTAGAAGAGGCCATTTAAATACTTTGTAGTCATGGTCTTATGATTCTCTGGGGGAGGAGTCACCTTTTCTCAGGTTTTCTGAGATTGAGTAGGGTTTGGACTGGGGGAGTGCAAGGTTGAGCTCCACCCAACACTTAGATGTTCTTTCCAAGTAAAACTTTCCCTGATCTTCTGTAAATATTATGCCACAAAAGATCCCCATTATATTTGGCTTATGGAGGAGAAACTTTCATCTCAGAAAGAAAACACAGAAACTCTGGACTCTCCCAGATATCCCTGCCTCTGGCTATGCTATTCTTTTTATCTACAATAAATCTCTTCTACCATATCTAGGAGCTGTCATGTCCTTCATTTTTTTTCATTTAGCTACCACTTAGGCCTTGGACATAAAGAAGATAATCTTAGACAGGGCCTCCAAGAATTCCTTCCTAATTTTTCACCCAGTATTGTAACTATTAGTTCCTAAATGACCAACACATAGGCTTAAAATTATTTATAAATGATTGGCCAGTAGCTCAGGCTTACTACTAGTATTTTCTTAGATTTTAAATTATCCTATATTCCTTACTTAAACTCTGCCATATGACAGCACCTTAATTAGCATGGCAGGTTCATCTCCTTCTTTTTCTTAGTCTGGGTGGGGACTCCTATTTTTAGCCTTCTCCTTTCCATCATCTGTATTTTGGTCACCTACCAACAAATACAGGACAATTACAAGGGTTGTTAGATTCTTCAATATACTAAGAATTTTGCTGCTCCCATACCAGTTGTTAAAAAGTATGCAGTTTCTCTGTTTTTACAGGTTATTGTACAACTCACACAAGTTTGTCTCTCAACCATTTTAAATGAAGGGCTGCTGGTGTCTTTGAAATATTAGCAGCTGTTGTGCCCTGTTCTTGTATAACCTAAATTGTTTGTGACTATACTATATAAAACCTTGTGATATTTTTGCCAAAAACACATACAAAATTTTTGTTTGTTCCTAATATTAGGGGAATGTTTATCTAGCTATTCTGTTGCTGGAACAAGTCACATTCCTACAAATACATTGTATTTTGGCCACATATGACTTTAATTTTATTCTCAGCCATTGTGGCCCTATACATTCTACTCATTTTTTACTCCATTTTACTGAAATAAAATTCCAATACGTAAAAGCTGAACACCTACCTCCTAAACAGTCCAAGATTCTGATGAAATTATTTTTACATCAACAGCTGTATCTACTAGACTTTCAATGGTAGTGTCATTTACTTGTTTTTTTTTTGGTCTTTGTTCATTTATGGAAGTTTGCTAAAATACACACTTTATGGCTTTTCCTGAAATTTTTGCTCTCTCTTCTGTACCTGTTCTAGTCTCCAGAGCTCTGAGATAAAGTTTCCTCTTAGATGACAGAAAACACCTGAACCGTATTTTGCATGGTTCCTATGAGAGGACACTTAAAGAGTTTTCTGATGGCAAAAGGTTATCTTGAATGTCCCTTGTTGATGTACATTCATCATTCCACTTTCTGCCTTTGCCATACCTTCTCCATTATCTGGAAGTATTTACAATTTGAATTATGCTTAGAAAAAAATGCTTCTATGAACACCTTGCTTACAGTCCCTTTTAAGATTACCCTTTTTGCCACAGTTGAAATACTTAGCATTTCTATTTTTCCTCAAACCCTTGTAAATCACATCCCCTGTCTGAGGATCATTATGGTCATGAGATTCAATATTGTTTTATCTTGGATCTATTCTTCCAAGGATACTGATTTTGCATTTAAAAGCCTAATTATCCTTTTGCATTGAGAATTAGCAATTTCAAAACATAGAGATTCAATTATTATTTGTCTAGCTTCTGAATTTCACATCATTCTATTTACTGGTGTCAATCTTTGTAAGAAATCAATTAAAGTTTCTTTCCTGGCCCTGTATGACTTTAGTAAATGACTCACTCTTCTTTCCTACTTCTTCAATTCCTTCCCAAACTTTCAAAGCTGTTGCAAGACATAAAGCAGGATGTGATAATCAGAGAAATTGCCTTTCTGTATTAGCATAATATTCTTCTTAAAGAAGTAAATTTTGGGAAATTTCCATACTAGTATGGTTCAATGGTCTTGGTCTCTTTTATACCAGAATCTTTACAGTAATTTTGACACAGGCTCCAACACTGCCGTAACCAAGTCTATCGAGTCTTTATGGACAATTCTATTACAAGTGGACCAAAAGTTTAACTTTTGATCCATTTACAACAGGTAAATACATGTTATATAAGTTTATTTCTATACTGAATCTCCTTAAATCTAACATTGTCACATGAGTACTTTCAACTCTTACAGAATCTCAATCATTTGGCAATTCTTTTAAGGTATATTAATATTAGTTGTTTGAAAAGTTAAACTGTTCTCTAAACTTATAATAAAGTGCTGAAATTGGTTGTCCATTAAATTCTTCTGTCTGGATTTGAATATCTCTATGGCCTGTTTTATTATGTTTTTGTAAGTCCTGTATCTTGGCATTTATACCAAACAACTTTTTAAGAGATAATCCAAGAATTCTCAAAAAGACAATATCAAAAATAGAGTTAATTTGCTGATGCAGCTGCCTTTGAGTCATCCGTGCTCCTGGAAGTAACCCCTCACCTCTACTCCTGTAAGTACTCCAACAGGTCATTTGTTCACACAGTTGGTTTCTGGTGGTACTGTAACTTTGGTTTGCATCAGTGTCCTGTCTAGAGATGACATTTGATCATGTCTCTGCACCAGTGTCAGAATCACTTCGACCCACTTCCACCTTCCACTAACTGCATTCGGTATTCAGTAGACTAGAGTTTACTTTTGTTTTTCATTTCCCTAAAAAAATCATTCACTCAATAAGTACCTACCAAGGGACCTCTGTCCATATAAAATTGTATCAAATGCCTTTGGAGATAGCATTAAAGGGAGGCAAGGAGGAACAGAGGAGAGGAAGGAAAGAGAAAATGAGACTGAAGTATGTTCTTTGATTTCTAGCCTCGTTTTGCTGAGAGTGATATGACATCCTGGTCTGTGTGTATTTATGGAGCTGCCTCTCATAAGTCACCTGACTCAGTTTTCTCTGACTGTAATACATGACCGTGATCGTCAGTTTAAGCATTATTTGACTGCGCTGTGGATGCCTATGTGGTTAGTAGAATCTTGTTTCTGACTGTGTCTGTGAAGATGCTACCAGAATAGATTAGCATTTGAATCTATAGACTGAGTTAAAATTACATTCACCAATGAAGGTGGATGCCATCCAAAACTTTAATGGACAGACAAGAACAAGAAGGTGGAGGAGGTGCTCAGTCTCTGTCTGAGATAGGCTGTCCATCTTCTGTTGTCTTCAAAGATTAAGTACTTGTCTCCAAGTCTTTAAACCTTCAGATTTAAACTGAGACTAAACACTATTGTTAGTTTCTCCAGTTCTCAGGGCTGCAAGTTTGAATAGAACTATACCACATAAAAAAAGAACTATACCACATTTTCCAGTTTAGAGACACTAGAAATGGGTATCTTAGTTCGCAGTCCTTCATAATAAACATCTTACTCTATATCTAGATAGGCCATGTCTATAACCTATTGATTCTTTTGACCAGGTGAACCCTTAGATAATGAGATTCACTGGGTGACTGTCCTAACTCCCTTCAGCTGCTTCAGAGATTCTACTGCAAGTCCTTAGACTTTCTTCTGCTGGTGGATCGGTGGTCGTTCTGCTGAAACCTGTCTTGAAACTGTGTAGTTACCAACTGTCACTTCTCATTGGCTTCTGTGGGCATGGCTGAAATACATAACTTATAAACTCTATGTGTCACTGTGAATGGGCATTTAGTAAAATTTGATGTTAGGATTTGGATGATATTGCCTGTGAAAATTAAAATAATCTCATAATCAAAAGAGACTTCCATGTACAAGTAACTTTTCACATTGTCATTTCCAGAGCTCAATGCTAAAGAGATAAAGCTTTTGTACTTTTCCAACTTGTGAGCCCAGAGAACATCAATCAAAGTTCTTATTATTATCATCACAGGTAATAAGATATCGGTGTCTGTTCTGTGCTATGGAAGGGGATACAATGACTAATCTCCAGCCTGAATAGACTTTGTTTGACCTGTAAAAAAATAGGATGTCAATTCTAGTTAAGTTGATTATCCCTTTATTAAATTTTCCATTTTAAATTATGCATTATAAAATTATACAGAGGCCTAAATATCTCTATCACAATTGTGTTTCCCATTTTTAACATGGGAAAAATCTCCCTTTTTAAAGCTAAATCCCTTTAAGAATTTCCAATTTTCTTACCAAATCTGCCATCAATAATTATGATGTGAGACTGACTGCTAATGTGAAGAACAGAAAAAGCCTGACCAGATTTCAAGGCAACTACCTAGTGTAGCAGAAGCTCAAGAAGTGGATCCAAAGCTTATCAGGAAAGAAGAAAGGGAAACATAGCTGGAATTGCAGTGATTCTGACCATGTGTAGCTCTGGCCTAGCCTGGAAACTGAAAAGCCAGAGGTCAGTGGATTTTTCATGAATTAGTACCACAAAAGTTGGACATTATATATTGCATGAATTATAATCTGGTGTTAATAATAAAAAGACAAAATCAGATATAGGGCTTAATACTGAATATCAGAGAATCAGAGAGGCCAGCTACTAAAGAGTTCTTCACCAATGCTCAGACTGTAGGGGCAATCCTGTCCTCAGATTGCATCTTTAGACTCCTTCTGTCTCCACCAAACCTCACAATAAAACTGCCTCCACAAAACCGCAGACTTCACAGACCTCCTGTCTCCTTCTCTCATATTCATCTCTCTACTCAACCATATTAGTCCTGTCTCCTCCTCTCCAGTCTTATGAATAAAGGCATAGGGTCCTAAATACTGGGATCACCTTTGTGTGAAATTTGTTTTCTTTAAGACTGATTCAAAGTTGTGTAGCCCTAGGTGGTCTTGAAGTAACAGAGATCTATCTGCTTCTGTCTCCTGAGTTGTAGGATTAAAGGTGTGGGCTACCACTCTCTGCTTTCTAGTGGCTTAGGTCTACACTCTGATCTACATGTATGTTTTATTTGTTAAGACATAAACAAAAAATATCACTACAACCAGAGAACCCCTAAAAATAATAAACACCTTCAGCAAAATGGCTGAATAGATGCAAGATTACCTAAAAGAAGATCAATAGCCATCCTTTATACAAAGAGCAATCATTCCAAGAAAGAAATCAGTAAAACAAGGCTCTGCAAAATAGTCAGAAATATAAAGTATTTTTTTGCAACTCTAATCAAGCAAGTGAAAAACCTGTATGACAAAAATTCAAGCTTTTAAGGAAAGTAATTTGAGAAGATACAAAAAGATTTCTGATGCCAATAAATGAGTAGGATTAACATAGCACAAAGGACCATCTTACCAAAAGCAATCAATACATTTAAGGCAATCCCTATTAAAATTCCAAAAGATTTATTTACAGACCCATAAAGAACAATATACAACATCATACAAGAAAACACAATACCCAGGAGAGTTAAAAGAGTACTGTACAATAAAATATCTTCTAGAGGTATGACCATTCCTGATTTCAAGCTCTACTCAGAGCTATAGCAATAAAATCACATGGTATTAGAAAAAACAGACACATGGATCAATGAAATTGAATCAAAGACACAGATGTAGATGGATACATTATTTTTGACAATGAAGCCAAAATTATACAATGGAAAAAAAGACAGACTATTCACCAAATGGTGCTGGTCTAACTGGCTGTCTGCATGCAGAAGAATGCAAATATATCCACATCTCTCACCCTCCACAAAATTCAAGTCCAACTGGGTCCAATACTGCAACATATATCCAGATACGCTGAACCTGATAGAAAAAAATTGGGAAAAAGCCTTGAACATATTGGCACAGGAGACAACTTCTTGAACAGAAACCCATTTGCACAGGAACTAAGAATGACGATTAATAAATGGGACCTCATTAAATTGAAAACTTCTATAATTCAAATGATACCATCAAAAGAACAAAACAACTTGTGGTATGGTAAAATATCTTCACTAGTCCCAAACCTGATAGAGGCCTAATATTCATAATACATAAAAAATTTAAGAAGACATCAAAAAAGAAAATAATCCATTTCTAAAATTGGGTATATATCTAAATAGAGAATTGTCAACAGAGGAATATTAAATAGCTGAGGAACACTAAAAGACATGTGTACCATCCTTAGACACTGGGAAAATGCAAATCAAAAGGAATCTGAGATTCCATCTTCTGTATGTCAGAATGGCTAAGATCAAAAACACAAGTGACAGCTGATGCTGGAGAGGATATGAAACAGGTGAGACATACCTCCATTGCTGGTGGGAGTACACACTTGAATGCCCAATTTGAAAATAAATGTAGTGGTTTAGCTGGAGATTTTATTTCCTGCCTGCCATTTTCCAAATAACCATATTGAGGATTATTATCAGTTGAATTCTTACTTGATAACTTTTTTGTTATATGTAATTTTACTTTAGACAGAAAATGAGAGATTAAGTGAGATGTTCATCTGAATATGTGTTGCTTTCATTAGTTGGTAAATAAAATGTTTTTGGCCAATGGCTTAGCAAACTAAAGCTAGTTGGGAAGTGCAAGCAAACATACAGATAGAGAGAGTATGTAGCATGAAGAAGACTCTATAGCCTCCAGGTAAGAAAGATGTGAGGTAACAAGTCATGATCCTCATAGTTAATATAGAATAATAAAAATAAATTAATTTATAATTAGAGGCAGAAACTAGGCCTAAGATATTAGCCAGACATTTGTAACTGTTATTAAATCTCTGAGTTGTTATTTGGGAACAGGTTAACAGAGAGAAACCAGTCCAGAGGGAGCAGTAGAACAGAAGAGCCCTCAGTCTACATAGTGGTTTCTCAGAAAATCTGGACTATATCTACATTAACACCCAGTTATACTACTCTTGGCCATAACCAAAAGGACACTCCATCATATCAGAAGGACACTTGCTCAGTTATGATCATAGCAGCATCATTAATATTATATAGAAACTGTAAACAGTCTAGATGTCCTTCAACTGAAGAATGGATAAAGAAAATGGGAAGCCCAAGGCGCTCCCCCCTCCATCTCAGTCAACTAACTTAATTGTTATGCAATCAATAAATTGGCCAAGTCGTGAGAAGAAAGTAACTAACTACATTTATCTAATCTTCAACCCAATCGAATATCTGAGAAGGGAAATAACATTACCTGAGTGATTAGGAAGTGCAATCAAACAACTTCCAAAATATGTAACAAGTCACAGAGACAGCTGGCTACCTGGGCAATCACCCAAAGTCACATTTGCAGTGTTGAAGCAACCAACTTTGGCTAAGGCCTAGCATAACTGACAGATTGGGTATCCTGCACCATCATAAGGAAGCAGGGGGAGGGCAGTGGGGTAGTGGGGGAGCGGGAGGGCCGGGAACAAGGGGAGTAAATGTAAATTTTTCTTTTAACAATAAAAATTAAAAAAAAAGAAAATGGATTACACTTACACAATGGAGTATTACTCAGCTGTTAATAATAAAGACATCATGAAATTTGAAGGCAAATGGGTGGAACTATAAGAAAACTCATCCTGAGTGAGATAATCCAGATCCCTGATAAACAAACATGATTCTTAATAACTTGTAATTGGACATTAGCTCTAAAGGATAACCATACTACAATCCTCAGACCCAGAGATGCTAAAAAGCAAGGAGGCCTCAAAGGAAGATACATGGATCTTCCTCGGAAGGGGAAATTGTATAGATTCTTCAGGTGGATTGGTGGTGGGTGATGATGAAAACAGGATCAATCAGATGGGGTTGGAGGGAGTAGTACTGGTAGAGACTACTGGAAAAGGAGGGTACTTCCATGTGAGGTAGACACATATTGAAATGGAAACATCAAGGAATCTACACAGTTGATCCTAGAAAATACTCCTAGTAACAGGGAATATGAAGCCTGAACTGGCCATCTCCTTTAACCAGGTAAGGCTTCCAGTGGAGTGATTCGGCCACCAACCTGGACACTTAACCTCTGACCTACAATCAGTCCTGCCTGCAAGATGTACTGGGTAAAGGTGGCACAGAAATTTGGGATTATCTAATCAATGACTAATCCAGCTTGAGATCCAAGTCAAAAGAAAGAGCCTACCTATGACATTGCCTGGAACATTGGAACCCAGAGGCTGTGTATCCCAGAGACTAAGAATAGAACCAAATACAAGTGGCCAAATAAGTCAATGTAATGATGCCTAATGATATTCTGCTATACTCAAACGTTAGTGCCTAGCCCAGTTGTCATAATAGAGGATTCATCCAACAACTAATAGAAACAGATGCAGAAACCCACAGCCAAACATTAGGTAGAGATTGGAGAATCTTATGGAAAAGGGGGAGGAAGGATGGTGGGAATGAGAGTGATCAAGGACATGACAAGAAAACCCACAGAATCATCTATCCTGGGCTCATAAGAGCTCATAGAGCTTGGTCCATCGAATAGAGAGCCTGCATGGAACTTATCTAGGCACTCTGCAGATAGGTTACAGTTGTGTAGCTTGGTCTTCTCTTGGGGCTTCAAACAGTGAGAGCAGGAGCTGCCTGTGAACATTTTCCTAGATTTTGGAAGCCTATTCATAACACTCAATTGCCTTGTCCTGCCTTAAAACATGGGAAATGTTTAAATGTTTAAAAGGAGGGGCTGCTTGTTTGTCCCAGCAGGCCAGAACCAAAATAATTACACAGAAACTATATTAATTAAAACACTGGTTGGCTCCTTAGCTCTAGCTTCTTATTGACTAACTTTTATATTAATTTAACCCATTTTTATTAATCTATGTATTGACATGTGGCAGTGGCTTACTGGCAAAGTTTTAGCATGTCTGACTCTGGCTACAGCTGCATGGCATTTCTCTGACTCTGCTTTCCTTCTCCCATGATATAGGCCAAGGCAGTTTCTTTATTCTTTAACCAATAGAAGCAACAAATAGACAGAAGGACCTCCCACACCATTTCCTCTTTTATTCTTAAACAAAAAGGAAGCCCTTAAGTCTAACATAGTAAAATTATATATAACAAAACATATATCAAGCAAGAATTACAGTTACAATATTTATATCTACTTTATCTTTTATCATGACTAAGGAAAACTATAAGTATAAATTTTTCAACTTCATCAAAGATTTCAGAAGAATATAATATTACCTAAGTAAACAGGAAGTACATTTTAAGCAACTTCCAAAACTCTAGAATTGATAGAGACATTTTGCTGCCTGGACAGTCACCCAAAGTTCTTCTGTATCATTAAGGCATTTATCTTTGGCATACAGGCACATAGTATCATGCAGGCTTTTCCATCAACCAAGAAATTTCAAAGACAATTCCACCTATATTGGCAGTTTGTCAGTCACTTTCTTCTGTGTTCTGCAGATTGTCTAGCAGACTCTTTAGTGCAGCAGGATCTACACTAAATGATCTCGAAGGATCATCTCACCTTTAGACATGTTCAGCAGTCATTTCTCTGTGGGTCCTTTATGTCCAATTAAACAGTCCAGGCATGAACAGTTTCTTGCCCTAATGGCTAACCAACTCCATAATGAGCCTATTTAATGCCCATCTTCCTCTTGAAATAACTAGTGCTGCCAGGAGCAGACGTGTCTCACTGTCATGCAAAGTCCTATGTTCTTAAACATTTTAAATGCCATATTCTGAAGGTCTCTAAAAGATTTGAAGAATACCTCTCTAACTGAAATGTATCTCTATACATCTAGAAAATCTAACAAAAATGACTTTTATAGATGAGTATCTATTAACTTATATTTCTTAATTATATGTTACATTTTTAAATGAGCTACATAAATAATACCTTAATCAAGATCAGAAATACATATAACAAAATTGACCTTAAATTTGCATCAATAAATCAAGATCCATACAAATGCAAATTATTCATGTCTATATCATATCCCCCTTTAAATAAACATTTACAGACAGTATTTGGGAATATGGGTGGAGTTCTGTCAAAACTTCTTCCTGCTGTTTATCAGGCAAAGTCATGATGCCTTCATAATATACATGCTGGTTTAGCTTAGCAGCCCATACAATAAAATGTCTCTCTTTGTACAGACAAAAAAAATTTCAAAGAAAGCACAATACAGCTGGGCAGTGGTGGCACACGCCTTTAATCCCAGCACTCGGGAGGCAGATTTGGCGGATCTCTGTGACTTTGAGACCAGCCTGGTCTAAAAGAGCTAGTTCCAGGACAGGCACCTGTCTCAAAAAAACAAAAAAAGAAAGCACAGTACATAATCCAGACTCTTTGTGCATATTTCATCTTTACGTGGCTTGTTTTTACTCTATTACTTTTTAATATTTATTTTATTATGTTTACTCCTTTAATATATGATTGTCTCTACTCTCTTTCATTAAAGATTTTACCCCCTTTTTAAAAAAACTTACTTCTTTTCCAACTCTCTATATTCTTTTTCTTCTCTCTTTCAAGCCTATGTACATTTATCGAACACTATGACCCATTTAGAAGACTTTTATGTCTGAATCTGTCCCACTGTGTATCTGTAATTCTTTACTGTCCAGGAGCACTTCTTAAAATGCTAAATACTTCTTAAAAACTTAAGGTATGACATTACTAGGGGAATTATGGAAGTGTCTGCTTGCCCTGCTCAGTCCAGCATGGCAGAGTTGTTTGCTGCCTTGAACAGCTGTGCACACCACCCCATTGTCAGGCATACAGACAGTTTATGCCACCATTAAGCAAGTTGCAGCAATTTGCTCAAAAACCTCATCCAAATGTTCCATCTCCCAAAAGAGCCAGAGTTCATGCTAACAGCACGGCCCATGGCTGGGAAAAAATGTGGCTGAACTTGTTTTTGAGTGTCTAGAATTTGGAAGAGGGGCCGCTAGTTCATGCCATCTGCCCAGAACCAAAATAACCACACAAAAACTATATTAATTAAAATAGTGCTTGGCCCCTTAGCTCTAGCTTCTTATTGACTAACTCTTATATTAATTTAACCCATTTCTATTAATCTGTGTAGTGCCATGTGGCAGTGGCTTACCGGCAAAGTTTTAGCATGTTTGACTCTGGCTGAATCTCCATGGTGTCTCTCTGACTCTGCCTTCCTCCTCCCATGCTATAGGCCAAGACAGTTTCTTTGTTCATTAACCAATAAAAGCAACACGTATACAGAAGGACCTCCCAACCAGAGGAAGTCTTACAATTGCTGAAATTTCATATGCCATGTTTAGTTGAAATCCATGTGAGCTTACCCTTTTCTGAATAGAAATGGAGGAGTAGTGGATGAAGACAGACAAGTAGGAGGTGAGTAAAGGACTTGGAGGAAGGGGAGGATGGGGAAAATGTGATCAAGATGTAAAAAATAATAATGTTAAAATCATCAAAATAATTATAAGCTTGAATACGCCTTTTTTCTAGTGCATGTTCACTCTTTTGTGTCAAGTGCCTATCCACAGAAATACTTTTTTATGCAGAACTTCCAGTGGCTGTATTGACCTCAGACTCAGGTAGGTGATTTTTACTGTCCTTCTCATCTTCTGTGGTGATCTTTCCAGACTTTCTTTTCCTTCTGCATCAGCTAATTCAAAACGCTAAACATACAGAACAAAGGAAGAATATGAAAACCTGCAAGAGAAAAATGCCAAGAAACAGAAAGTCAGAAAACTCCATTATAAAAACTCTCAAATTCTCAGTGATGACTCTGAAAGTCAGAAGGGACAGCACAGATATTCTTCAGACTCTAAGAGACCACAGCTGCAAGCCAAAATTATTATATCCAGTACAATATTAATCACATTCATGAAGAAAGAAAAGCATTCCAGAACAAAACCAAATTTAATAAATTTCTACTAACAAATCCAGCTGTACAGAAGCCACTAGTAGAAAAACTTCAATCTGAAGAGGTTAACCATACCCAAATAAAAACAAGAAATAAGTAATCCCAGAACAAATAAGCCAAAAAATTAGGTATAATGCAAAACATAACAAGAAAAAACAGGAATCATTAACCATTGCTAATTGATAACTGCTGAAGACTGCTCCAGCAGAAACCAGCTGGGGTACCCTTGGAGGAAGTGTTAAGACTGAGGAAATATTTGATTAAGAAAAATTAAGACAGAAACATGGGATAGATTGAGAGAACTGAAGGTTACTACCAAATAGCCCTAAGTATTTCACAGCCAGCATATATACTAATTACAGGCAAAGGGCAGAACATATGGCAGTATAGTCAGCTTACCACCTCACTGCACTGTATGTAATTGGGAGGGAGCTCAAGCAGGTGTATTATCTCACTCAGCTTAGCAGCTTCCAATCTCTACTGGGGAGTGCCTAATGTTGGTATGCCCCAGTCCAAATCTTAATAGAAAAATGTGCTCTTTCATCTGGGCAAAAATGTTTTCTTATCAGCTCAATCAGAATCTTCTCACAGCCCTCATGGATGCAGGAAAAGCAGGCAAGCTTGAGCTCAAATGAGTTCTTTAAGTCAGTAATGACTCCAGGTGGAAACTGATTCACACATGAACTACCATAGATAACTCTCAATTTAATGGTCTAAATAAATAACTTCTGAAGATAAAGACACAACCAAAAGACTAGATTAGAGAACTATAGCTGTAATTTTGCTATATAAACAAAATACACCTCCTCATCAAAGATAGACATTATCTTGGATAAAAGGATAGAATATAGTATTACAAGTAAATAAACCAAAGAAGCAAGCAGATATAACTATTTAAAATATGATAAAATATATTTCAAGCCAAAAATAATCAGAAGACATAAGGGATGGCACTGCATAACCCTCATTAAAGGAAAAATCCACAAATAGTGTATTATAACCATAATTATTTATGCACAGAACACTAAGACACATAAGTTCATAAAACAAACACTAGTATATCTATCCCTTAATCAGTGTTCCATTGCTGTGAGGAGAAACTATGACCATGACTACTCTTGTAAAAGTAAGTATTCAATTGGGGCTTGCTTAAACTTTTAGGAGTTTAGTACATTATCATCACAGTGTGAAACAAGGAAGCATGCAGGCAAATATGGTGCTGGGAATGTAGCTAAGAATTCTACATACAGATCCACAGGCAGCAGGAAAAAAAAAGACACTGGACCTGGCTTGGTCTTTTGAAACCTCAAGCCCACCTGAAACAGCAAACTTCCTTCAACAAGGCCATAATTGCTAATCCTTCTCAAGTAGTGCCACTCCCCAACAACTAAGCATTCAAATACATGAGGAGGTTGGTACCATTCTTAAGCTACCACAGATAAACATCACATGCTGACACTCACACAATGATAGTGGGTTACTTTGATACCCTACTCTCATCACCAACTGACAGGTCATTCAAAAAGATAATAAACAGAAAATGACAGAGCTAAATAATATCACAAATCAAATGGATAAAACAGACAAAAATGGGTCCAGACATGAATCAATACAGAAATTTAAAACTCTATAGAATTTAATGAAAATTACACATCATACCCAAATATATGGGACCAAATTAACAAAGTTTTAAGAATACATTTCATAGCACAAAGTGCCTAATATGTATTTAAAAATTAAAAAGATCTTATATTGGTAAATTTGTCAAACACCTTAAACCACTAGAACAACAAGAAGCCCTAAAACCCAAAAAGAAATGATCAAAATTCAGACTGAAATCAATGAAATAGAAAAAAAAAAGAAAAGTACTAAGAGTAAAAGAAACAAAGAGTTTGTTCTTTTTTTCTTTTTTATTGTTAAAAGAAAAATTTACATTTACTCCCCTTGTCCCAGGCCCTCCTGCTCCCCCACTATCCCACTTCCCTACCCTTGATTAAAGCCACACAAGCACAAAGATAGCAAGGCAGCAATGCTGACAGAGACAGCTGGGGAAACCCGCTTCCCACCTGAGCTTCTGCAGCATACACAGAAAGCTAGACCCACAAGCCAGTTATGCAGCCATGCCACAGGTTTCTGAGAACCCAGAGCAGCTCTGAGATGCTAGTGAGGCTAGCAACTACTCAGGGATACC
>JAQHUG010000619.1:342951-355481 GCA_028555095.1 Dicrostonyx torquatus
ATAGTTACACAGAGAGGACCAAGAAGTAGGCTTCTCCAGTACCCACATCTCATTGATTGGACCCTGTAAGCTACAAGTCCCATTCTGCCCCCAAACCATACAAACGCTGTGACCTCAGAGGAACTCTGAAACACAGGCAGCAAATACACAGAGAGGACCAAGAGGTGAGTTACCACCCATCTGGTGGTACATCCCACTCTCTAGGCCCGCTGTACCAGGACAAAGTGTTGGGACCCCCTCCCACCTGCATCAGCCTTTCTAGCCAGCCAACAGGCAAGCTTCCTGCAGGTAGGCTACTCCAATACCCTCGTCCCATCCATCAGCTACAAGTCCTACTTTGCCCTAAATCATCCAATTCCCCCATTACCTCATAAAAACTCTGAAACATAGGCTGCAAATACATACAGAGTACTAAGGTGAGCGGTCACCTACACATTGGGGCACTCCACTCTCTTAGCCATCCACACTGAAGCAAAATCCTAGTCCCCTCAGCAACTATCTCAGTTTCTCTAGCCAGCTAGCAGACAAATTTTCTGCAACTAGGGTGCTAAAATACCCTGACACCGTCCATCAGATGCTGTAAGCTACAAGTCCCATTCTGCCTTCAAACCCTCCTAACCACCGTAACCTCAGAAAAATCCTGAAGCACAGGCTGTAATTACACAAAGAGGACTAAGAGAGGAACTCTGAAGCACAGGGTGTGACTCACAGAGCAAACAAAGAGAATGAACCAAGAGAGCACATACCAAGAGAGCAGGCCAAAAGAGATCTCAGTGGTTCCCTGAGACACAGAGAGTAACTACAGAGAACATATCAATAACAGTTTCCAAAGACACAGACAGCCACTGCAAAGATTGGACAAAGTGGTAAAGACATTGTTGGCAGCAACTGGAGGAAGAGATGGGTAGGTGCTTATTGAAGACTTCATTCAACAATCTAAAAATTAACATGGTAACATCAGAACCCAGTGGTCATACAACATGAAGATTTGATATTCCTAACCCAGAAGAAGCAGAAGAAAGCAATTTTAAACACATCTTTATAAGGATGACAGAGACCTTTAAAGAGGACATGAAAATTACCTTAAAGAAATGGAAGAAAACAAAACAAAAAAAAAACATGGAAGGAATCAATAGATCTCTCAAAGAAACCTAAAAAATCCAAGGTGGGGAAAAAGCTATCAAACATGTAAAACAAACAGTTCAAGACTTGAAGGCAGAAATAGAAACAATAAAAAAACACACAAACTAAGGAAATTCAGAAAAGGGAAAATCTGGGTAAAGAATGGAAAAATATAGAAGGAAGCATAAGCAACAGAATACATGGAAAAGAGAATCTCAGGTGTTGAGAATACTATAGAGGAAATAGAATCATTTGTCAAAAAAATACCATATTAAATCCAACAAATTCTTAACACAAAACATCTAGGAAATCTGGGACACCATAAAAAGAACAAACATTATGTAATAGGGATAGAAAAAGGAGAATCCCAACTCAAATGCACAGAAAATATATTCAACAAAATCATAGAACATCTTTCCAACCTAAAATAGAATATTGTTATGAAGGTTCAAGAAGCTTAAAGAATTTCAAATAGATTGGAACAGAAAAAATACCCTTTGCCATATAATAATCAAAATGCAAACATACAGGTTAAAGAAAGAATATTAAGATCTACAAAGGAAAAAAGGTAAATTAACATATAAAGGCAGACCTATCAGAATTACACCAAATTTCTCAATGAAAACCAGAAGTTTCTTGATTGATGTGATGCAAACACTAAGAGACCATGGATGCAAGCCCAGACTAATATACCAAGCAAAGCTTTCAATCACTGTTGATAGAGAAAATCATATTTTCCATTACAACATCAAGTTTAAAGCATACCTATGTACAAATCTAGTCCTACTGAAATACTAGAAGGAAAATTCCAATAATGGATGCTAACTGAACCCACAGAAACTCAGGCAACAGATAACCTCACACCAGTAAAGGTCAAAGAAAGAAACCCACAAACACTACCAGTAAAAAAAAATTAATCATCACTTTTTATTAATAGTTCTTAATATCAGCAGACTCAATTCAGCTATAAAAAGACACAGCCTTCCCTCACTCAAAATGGTGTTTGCTAGTTCCATCCATAGACAATTATCACATGCACTCACTCATAAGTGGTTTCTAAACACTTATGAGGCAAAGAAAACCAGACCAGAAATCACAATTCCAGAGAACCTAGACAAAAATTAGGGCCCGAAGAGAGACACATATAGATCAAATCTACATGGGAAGTAGAAAAAGGCAAGATCTCCTGAGTAAATTGGGAGGATGGGGACCTTGGGAGAGGGTTGAAGGGGAGGGGACAGGCACAGAGGGGAGCAGAGAAAAATGTAGAGTTCAATAAAAATCAATAATAAAAATAAAATAAATATTATTTGCTCATACAAATGAGAAAAAACACAGGCTAAGACAATGAATATGAAAGCAGGATCTATTCTTCTGCTTGATACAAGAAACATACCTGAACTGCAAAGACAGACATTACCTCTGAGTAAAGGGTTGGTAAAAGATTTTCCAATCAAATGCACCTAAATAACAGGCAGTTGTAGCTATCCTAATATCTAACAAAGTGGACTTCAAACTGAAGTCAATCAGAAATGATGGGGGATGACAGTGTATACTCATAACAGGAATAATCCATCCAGATGAACTATAAATCCTGAACATCTCTACCCCAATTGCAAGATGACCCACATGTGTAAAAGAAACAGTACTAGAGCTTAAATCCCACATCAAACCCCACCCACTAATAGACTTCAGCAACACACTCTCTACAATTGAACAGTCTCCCAGACAGAAACTTAACAGAGATAAGAAGTAACAATATCATGACTCAGATGGACTTAACAGCCATACATAGAACATTACAACAAAACACAAAAGAATATACCTTTTTCTTAGTATCTCATGGAACCTTCTCTAAAATTGACCACATACTCAGTAACAATGAAAATCTCAACAGACACAAAAAATTGGAATAAAACTCTGTATCTTATCAGATCATTTTGGTTTAAAGGTAGAATTTAAGGGGAGCACTAATCACAGAAGGCCTACGAACTCATGGAAATTGAAGAGTGTTCAATTAAATCACCACCGGGTCATTGAAGAAATAAAGAATTTAAAGACTTCCAGGAATTCAACTAAAATGAAGGCATAATGTACCCAAACCTTTGGGACACTATGAAAGCAGTTCTAAGAGGAAAGGTCATTGCACTTAGTTTCGCAAAGAAAGTGGAGAAATCTCAAACTAGTGAATTAACAGACCTGTAAGCTCAATAATAAAAAGAAGCAGACTCAGCCAGGGGGAATAGATGAAATAATCAAATTGACGGCTGAAATCAATGAAATAGAAAAAAAACAATACAAAGAATCAATTAAGAAAAGAACTGATTCTTTGAGAAAATCACAAGATAGACAAACCCACAGCCAAACTAACCAAAAGGCAGAGAGAGAACATCAAAATTAACAAAATCAGAAATGAAAGGGGGCATAACAACAGACAAGGAGAAAATCCAGAGAATCATTAAGTCATACCACAAAAATCTGTAATTCACAAAACTGAAGAATGGAAAAAAATGGACAATTTTCTGTATGGGTACAACATACCAAAATTAAATCAAGACCAGGTGAATGATTTAAATAGACCTAAAACCTACAAGGAAATAGAAGCAATCATCAATAGCATCCCAACCAAAAAAGCCCATGTCCAGATGGTTTCAGTGTATAGTTCTACCAGAACTTCAAAGAAGAGCTAATACCTATACGCCTAAAAGTGTTGCCCACAGTAGAAACAAACTTTAAAAGAACAATAATCAACTGAAATGAAAAACAACAACAACAACAAAATACCCAGGATAGCCAAAACTGAACAATAAAGTAACTTCTGGAGACATCACCACTCCTGACATCAAGCTCTATTATATAGCTATAGCAATGAAAACAGCTTGGTATTACATAAAATCAGACAGGCTGACCAATGGAATTGAATCAAAGATGTGGATATTAATTCACACAACTATGAAAACCTGATAGTTTACAAAGAATCTAAAATTATACAATGGAAAAAAGAAAGTATCTTCAACAAATGTTGCTGACATAACCAGATGTCAACATATAGAGAAATGCAAATTGATCCATAACAACCTCCATGGACAAACTGAAGTCCAAATGGATTAATTTAGTCAATAAATATCTGACCACACTGAACCTCATGGAAAAGAAAGTGGGAAGTACATTTGAACACATTGGCACAGGAAACCACTTCATAAATATAAACCCAGTTACACAGATGCTGAGATGAACAATAAATAAACAAGACCTCTTGAAACTAAGAAGCTCCTGCAAAGCAAAGGACACAGTCAGGACAAAAATGCAGTTTGTTGAATGGAAGAAGATCTGCAAATGGGATTGCTCTCTAAAATATATAAGGAATTCAAGAAATCAGACATCAAAATTCCAAACAGTACAAATAAAAATGGCATACAGAACTAAATAGAGAATTCGCAAAAGAAAAATTTTCAGTGGCCAAAAGACCCTTAAAGTAATCTTCCACATTCTCAGCCATCATGGAAATGTAAATCAAAATGACTCTGTGATGCTATCCTATACAAATCAGAACTTCTAAAATCAAAAACACCAATGATAACTTATACTGGAGAGGATGTGGAGAAAGGGGAACACTTCTCCATTGATGGTGGGAATGAAAACTTGTACATGTCGTGACATCAGAATGGAAGTTTCTCAGAAAATTGGGAATCAGCTTATCTTAGGACCCAGGAATATCACTCTTGAGCATAGAGCCAAAGGATTCACAATCATACTTCAAGGTCATGTGCTCAACTATGTTCATTGTTGTAGGGAGAGCTGCTTGTTTGTCCAGCTGCCCAGAACCAAAATAATCACATAGAACTGTATTAATTAAATCACTGGCCCATGAGCTCTAGCTTCTCATTGGTTAACTCTTACATCTTAATTTAACCCAATTCTATGCATCTCTGTATTGCCGTGTTAAAGTGGCTTACTGGATAAAATTTCTATCATCTCTCTTTGTTGGCTCCATGGCATCTCTATCCACTCTCCTTTTTCCCAGAATTCAGTTCCATCTTCCCCACCTACCTAAGTTCTGCCTTATCAAGAGGCCAAGGCAGTTGGCAGTTTCTTTGTTCATTAATGGTAATCACAGGATACAGAGGAAAGACTGACATCACCTCCCCTTTTCTGTTTGAACAAAAAGGAAGGCTTTAACTTCAACATAGTAAAATTACATATAACAAAACAGTTTTCAAGCAAGAGTTACAGTTACAATATTTTACTTACTTTATCTTTTATCATAACTAAGGAAAACTATGAATTCTTCAATTCCATCAAAGAATCCAGAAGGATATAATATTACCTAAGTAAAAAGGAAGTACATTGTAAGCAACTTCCAAAACTCTAGAATTGACAGAGACATCTCACTGTTTGGACAGTCACCCAAAGTTCTTCTGTACTGTTGGGACATCCAGCTTCAGCCCATAGGCCCATAGTATCCAGCAGACTTTTCCATGAAGCATGAAATTTCAAAGACAGTTCCACCTATACTGGCAGTTTGTCTCTCACAATTTTCTATGTCCTGCAAAATGTCTAGCACACTCATTTATGAAGCAGGAACCATGAAGGATCATCTCACCTTTAGGCAAGATCAGCAGTCATTTCTTTGTGGGTCCTGCATGTCCAGTTAGGCAGTCTAGGCAAGAGCCATTTCTTGCCAAAATGGCTAGCAAACTCCATAAGGAGCCTCTTCAATGCCCAATATCTTCTTGAAGTAGATTCGTGCTGCCAGGAGCAAATGTGTCTTATTGTCATGAAAAGTCCTAAGTTCTTAAAACATTTTAAATGCCATATTCTAAAGGTGTCTGAAAGACTTGAAGAATACCTATTCATCTAGAATACATCTCTGTACATATAGAAAATCTAACTAACATGATGATAAGCTTGATTATTATAAATGATTACATATTAACCTATATTTCTTAATTATATATTACATTTTTAATGAGCTACAAAACCACAATACCTTAATCAAGATCAGAAATACATATACATATAACAAAATTGACCTTAAATTTGTATCAATAAACCAAGATTCAAACGAATGCAAATTATTCATATCTATATCATATCCCCCTTTAAGTGTAAACAAACATTTATAGACAATATTTGGGAATATGGGCATAGTTTTATCCAAACTGCTTCCTGCTGTTTCCGGGAGTTTTTAGTCAGATATTTCATGGTGTATCCTATGTGCTAAGCTCATATAAGTAAGCAGTTGGGTAAAGTAATATTTTGAGGGTGTTGATGGTGACCTTTCAAGTGGTCTTCTTCCATCATATCCCACTAGTCTGGAGGCAATCTACAGGTTCTCATCCTATGTGGAAACAAGAGAAGAATCTCTTTTCTTTTTCAAAGGAACTTATCCTTAGACCAAAATTTGGAAGTCATGATACCTTTATAATATACAAGCTGGTGTAGGGTAGCAGCCCATACAATAAAATCTCTCTATACTTAGCTTCTTCACAGTCAAAAATTGAAAGATAACACAATGATATACATAATCAAGACTCTGTGAATTTTCCATTTTTATGTGGCTTATTTTTCTTTACTCCTCTTAATCTATGACTATCTGTACTCTGTCTCTTTAAAGATTTTACATATTTTAAAGCATTAACTTTATTTAAAGGACACTCTACTCACTCTTTCCCAAGCTTACGTATATTTATCCAACACTATGGATTATTTAGAGTTCATTTTCATCAGAATTTTCTTTATTGCATATCTTAAATTATTTTCTGAACAGAAACACTTCTTAAAATGCTAATGAATTCTTAAAACTTAAATTACAGCATTACTAGGTGAAATACTATACTTCCTGCTTCCCCACCCAGTCCAGCATAGTGGAGCTTCTTGCTGCCCAATTTGAAGAAGATTTGAAGGGATGAAGTCGACATGAATAGCATCAGAGGCTTGGGATCATGAAAGGCCAGGAAAAGCCATCCACCATAAAATGATCAGCCTTACTGGAAGTAGAAATCCCAGTATTAAAAGGGACTTCAGTCTAGGCACCATATGGCAAGGTTAGAGATCCTTAAAATTTCACAGGAGAGGATATTGCTGAAAGTACAGTCCGTTTGATTCAAGATTTCAAATTTTTGGACATGGGTGAAAACTTCACCATATCAACAGAAAAAGTAGCACTATGCTTCCTTTATTGGAAATTTAGACCTGACATTTCTATTAATGGAGTAGTAGATTAATAATATTCATAACTTACCACCTCTGGTCCATTGGAAAGACATAGATGGCAAGAGAGGGGGCCATTCACCCTATCATTTCTACAATACCAAGACATCGCTGGAGAAGAGCCATCCTGGAAGCTATGGGTGCTTTCATAACTACTGATGATAAAATTTCCTTTGATATCCTTCAGGTGCATGAAAAGACATGTTTGGAAAATCACAGTTCTTTGCATGAGTGGCACCAACAATTCTAAGATCCATTGTCCCTCAGAAATCCACCAAGATCAAGTCTCCTGGTCCCATTCCATTCACATGGCTCTCAATTCAGGACATCTGGGCGGAATATTGTCCTATAATTAAACAAAATCTGTCAATCCTGAATGAATTAGTTCAGAACATTTAAATAGGGGACACCTAGAACTGATCACAAGTAAATATAGTACCTCCATATTTGTTAATCCTAAGAGATCAGGACACTACTACCTCATGCATGTCCTCTGTACAGTTAATGATCAAGTGGAAAAGGGTCCACATAACCAGGACTCCCCCATCCTAGTGCTATTCCTCCATCTTATTATATTTTAATTCTAGAAATTGAAGATTACTTTTTTCAAATTCCCGTCTAACCTCATTGTAGAGACTACTTTGCCTTTACAATATGGGAGACTAATATGCATAAACCAGCCAAGAGATACCAATGGACTATATTATTACCTCATTACCTGAGGAAAGGAAAACTAACGTCACAATCTGCCAGTTATACGTTTTTCAGGCCTTAGTGAATATTCCCAATATCACCCTCTCAAACTATAACATGGATGATTTCTTTCTGGCACATCTGGATTCAGTCTATTTGCAAAGGACTGGCAAAAATGTGTTAAGAGATTTCATGGCGTTATATATGTTAGCAATGCCAAATAGGATTCAAATGATACCCCCTTTGACTTTTTAGGTTTTTCTATTGCTTAGAATGTTTGTCCCCTTTCCATTACACTGGAAATAAAGAAATTGTACTCATTCTCAGAATTACAATTATGGGGCATGGCTTAAATACTTTCTGCCCATTCCTGATAAAGGGATGAGACACCTCTTTTCATTGTTAGAGAGCCCCACCTGTCTATTGATCAAGGCTAGGGTTATTCATGTGTCTAGAGATCTAATATACAAGGTTGTGACCATTCTATCTACTTCTAATCTGCAACGCCATTAACCTCAGTTGACCTTGTGTGCAATGTTACCTGGAATACTTAGGTGGATTTTGGGAACATTAAGGTAATTTGGGCCCTTATTATGGATGCATCAAGCATATTGTGTGCTATGCAAAGTCACCTTTATGTTTGATCAAATTTTCCAACTTGGACTTAAGGCATGAATGGTGCCTTGGAGAACATTTTGGTGAAAACAAAATAAACTTGTCCTCCCCTTGTATTTAAGAAATACCCAGACCCTCTGGACAGACATTATCTCATTGCAGGAAATGATTGTAGAATTTAAAGGAATTATTGAAAATCACTTGCCATAAAATAAGATCTTTGAAGGGTTTTCTACACTTTCCATAAAGATACATCCCCATGAAGTCCCCTCCTCTGCTCTCACCATTAACACCATTCTAATTTTTTTAAATTTCAATAAAAGTGGATATTATATTTTTATCCAGTGTTCTTTATTCAAACTTTATATATGCTATCCCTAACCCTGGTTCTGTTCAATTGGATGAGCTATTGGCTTTCCTCAAGTTCTAGTGCAGTGCCAGATAAATCCCCAAAACATTTTTTCTCCCAGATAGTATGCTGTATAGGAGGTTTACAGTTAGTGTGCTGACCTTTGATTGAGTCAAAGACTCACTTACTTCTACTACCCACAATATGCTGCTCATACAAGATGTCTTAAAACTGATAACGGAGCTCTGATACCTGTCACATATTAGATCTCAATCCAAATTACACATATTATTGACTCAAAGAATGAGATCACAAATACCATCATATGAGCAGCAAGCATAAATTTCCTAGTGCAAGCCAGGGCTCTTCACCAGCCATTTCATCTATCTCCACAGAATTTGCATAGACTTCTTCCAAAATTACCAATTTCACATGGTAAATATTTGTCCAGGGCATGTGCCACTTGTGTCCCTCTAGCCTTCTTAGGACTGTTTCAGCACACAGGGGTTAATTGCTGTGTGCTTGTTGCCTAATGCCACTTAACAGATGGATGTTACACACTATGTTCTTTTGGCCATTTTAAATATGTTCATGTGTCAATGTATACTTGTTCCTCCTTTGGTTATACCCTTGCCCTTTCAGAGCAGAAAGCTATCATTGTTACCAAGGTCGCTATGTTGGCCATGGTAGGTATGGTGTATCTTTGACACTTAAGACTCATCATGGAGCTAAAATACCTCACATTTTCTGAAAGATTTTTCTAGTCCAGTGGTATCCTCTGCAATCTGCGGAGACAAGCTATCATGGAGAAGACCAACAGAGGTATTAATGAACTGTTGGCCAGGGCTATCTCACCAGAGGCTAGGAGAGATCCTCATTTGGCTTTAACACGGTACCTTTCCATATTAACTTTGTCAGTTTTGATGACAAGGGGCCCATCTAGGCTTGCAATCATTCGTCATCTCTGCCAAGGATCATACCCATGGCCCTGGTGATATAGAGAAACCCTATCTCCCTACAATGCCAGTCACCATTTCCCTGCTAATCTACGGGAGAAGAAATGCTTATGTTTTTCATCAGACTGCCACACTGTTAAAATGTGTCCTGGTAAGAGATGTGCACATGACCATGGATCAGCTTGCTTTCACCAAGGTGGAAATGACCCAAAATGGAATCCATACCATCCCATTTCTTGTTCTCATTGCACAACAATAAATTGGTTCACTAAGTGAAGAGGTCATAGCTTTGACAATTAATTTTTTGAAAAAAATTCATAATATAAAAAGGCTACTTGCTCCCTCCTGGATGCTCACATATGTGTCAGTTAGAGGGTAGGTATTGTCAATTCTTATTCTATTTAAACCTCTCCTGCAGAGGGTAGCAGAGAAAAATATATAGTACAATAAAATAGAAAAAAATAAATGCTCCTGTAGCAGATCCAAAGGTAGAGGGAAGCAACAAAGGTGACCCTTCATGTGTCTTAAGCATCATTTTCACAGTCCTCCACAGGAGGTTATGTATGCCTGATTATCTTTAATTAAAAAGGAACCTGCCCAGTCCCCCCACCCTGGCAGTTCTTCAGGAATGAATGCTCTTTAAGCTCTCATTGACAATGAAAGGTAAAGTTTGGCAAGAAAACCTAAGATAGGCAAAATCTTGTAGTTGTACTCTCCTCAAGCAGGGTCAACAAGGCCTGAGCAAACAGTTATGGGTCCCTCTGATCATGTATGCAATAAAGAAAATGGGGAGAAAGTAAGAAGTTAAGGTCTTACCAGGCCAAAAGGAACTAAACTGCATTCCTGGATTTCTTACAGCAAGGGGAAGAAGACAAAACCTCCTGAGTAAATTGAAGCTGTGGGGGAATAGGAGGGAGTAGTGGAGTTGGAAGTGGAGAAGGGTAGCTGAGAGAAGAATATAAGTGATAAAGAAGATCAAATTAGGTGAAGAACAGAGAGACAGAGAAAGGAAAGAGATAACTTTAAAGAGGGAGCCATTATGGGATTAGCAAGAAACTAGGCATTGGGAAATTTCCAGGAATCCACAAGGATGAACCCAACCAAGAATGTAATAGTGGAGGGTATATCTAAACTACCCTATCCCTGTAATATGATTGATGACTCCCTTAATTGTCACCATAGAACCTTCATCCAGTATCTGATGGAAGCAGATGCAGAGATCCACAGCGAAGCCTGAGCAAAACATCTGGAGTCCAGTCATAAAGATTGAGGAGCAATATTGCGAGCAAAGGGGCCAAGACCATGATACAGCAACCCACAGAAACAACTGACCCAAGCTACTGGTACTAGCATCTAGGGAATCTGCAGTATAAGATTGAACAAGGCCCTCTGAGTGTGGGTGACTATTGTGCTGCCTGAAGCAGTTTGTGGGGCCATTAGCTGGCTCTTTGGAGTGCTTTCTTTATGTAGGGGTACCTGGCTCACCCTAGATACATAGGGGAAGGCCCTGATCCTGCCTTAAGTGTTGAAACAGACTTTGTTGACCTTCCATGGGAGGTCTCACCCTCTGTGAGTAGTGGGTGAGAGGTGGGGTGGAGAGAAGTTGAGGAGGAAAGGGAAAGCAGGAGGGAGAGGGAACTAAGGTTAATATGTAAAACTAAAATTTAAAAAGAAACAAAAATATCAAAACAATAATAATATATGTTGTGACATATTTGAATACTGTGTGCAGATGTGATGCTAAGATAAGTGTAATAAAGAACTAGGCAGAAGGATAGGAAGAATTTCTGGGGAGATAATGGAAGAGGAAGAGGAAGAAGAATCTATACATGACTGGATTATGCCAGCAATATGCCATAGAGACACTGAAGAAGTTAAATATACAGTGCAAATTAGAAGTAACCAAACCATATGATAGAATGTAGATTAATAAAACAGTGTAATTATTAAGTTATAAGAACTAATGGGATAAGTTAAGTTGTAAGAACTAGTGGGATAATTAATGGGCAAACTTTCATAATTAAGATGGCAGCTCTGGGTCCATATGTGGGAGCTAGCTGGCAGTTCAGAGAAAGATTTGGTATAAAATACTTTCAGATACAATGATGATGATGATTATGATAATTCTCAGGTTCAGATGGATAACAGCAGTACTCTACCATACTTTCAGGGAATAATTAAGGGAAAGAGAAAGGTTCAACCTCATGCTCCTACTGTATGACTAATATTACTCTAATACCCAAACCAGACAACAACACAACAGAAAAAGAAAGCTATGGACATCTATTTATGAAGAATATCAGTGGAAAAAACACTTGCAAAAATAATAAAATCATATATCAAAGACATCACTCAACATTAGCAGGTTGTCTTTATCTTGGTTTTTAAAACATCTATAATTTACTGATTTATCTGTTGTTCAATTAAAAATTTACCTACAATATATTTTGTTCATATTTTTTTCCTTTTTTTATTGTTAAAAGAAAAAATTACATTTACTCCCCTTGTTCCCGGCCCTCCCGCTCCCCCACTACCCCACCGCCCTCCCCCTGCTTCCTTAAGATGGTGCAGGATACCCTGTC
>JAQHUG010000620.1:92515-111727 GCA_028555095.1 Dicrostonyx torquatus
CCCACATCAGACAAAGGACTGATATCCAAAATATACAAAGAACTCAAGAAACTGGACATAAAAATTATGATTGAATTTACACACATGAAAAGTAATCCCTTCTAAAGGAAATGGTTCCACAGGGACAGTCAAGCTTACCCAGCTCCAACTCATAAGGATTCTGCCACCTCTTTACAATGCCATATTGAAGATCAATCCCATCACATGGTCTTGTGGGGGAAAGTTTCATTGAATACAGACAAAATGGTTTTAATGATGCATTAATAGTACTTTGAACAAAAATATAAAACAAAGGAATAAAACAAAACAGTTTTGTAAAGTTTTTGATGATTATTTTATTTCCTTTATAAATTGTAAATTTCATTTACATGAAAATGTATCACCAACATTTGGTTTTACTTCTTGCTGTAAAAGATATTATTTACTTTTATACTTTTAAATTTTAAGATTTGTTTATTATTATTTCATGTGTTATTGCTTTACCTAAATGTATGTGTGTAAAACACATATCCTTGTTATTGTAGAGATCAGAGCAGGTCATCAATTTCTCCAAATCACCCATTCAGATATATTATAAAAAGTGCTTGGAATTGAACATTGGTCTGCTGCAATAGTAACAAATATTCTTAATCACTGATGTAACTCTCCAGCCCCTCTTCATATTATTTATGACTTTATGATGTATTTCATACATAACCTTAATAAAGCCATGTAATCAGGAAATCAATGTTAGTTTTTTTCTCCTTTCATAATCATGTCCCATAGTTTTTTGTAAATAAAATGGCCTTAATGCACAGGTCATTGTTAGTAACCTGTATTTTTATTATCTAATCCATTTTGGAACATCTCTGAATGCCTTTGTAGAATTTCACTTTCTTGCCAGTTTTGAAAAGTGAACAGCAGTTACTTAATAAATTGAACTTCCTTTGTAATTTTGTTTCTCATGAATATTTTCAGGTAAATCATCACTGGTTCTGTATTGTTCATCAAGAACTTCATAGTGAAGTAGTATAGAATTAGTAGCTTAAGGATAATAATTATCTCACTTAAAGAAGAATGTAAGTTTAGTACTTGGTATCAGCAGGATTATTGTCTAATCATGCCTAATCTTGACTGTAATTCCTTTTCCTGTATCTTCAGTGTTTTTTATAATGTCTCTGAATATTTATTTCCTCTCATATTTTTATTATTGCATAAATTTAAAAAATAATGTGATATTTTTGTTAATTCTTAGAGAACGTCATACAATATATCCTTATCAAATGTATACCCCCATTCTTTGTTGCAACTTCCTCCAGGTTCTCTCCCACTACTTGTCTTTTGTACAGATTCTTTTCTTATTATGTGACATCTCCTCTGAGAATAATCACAATTATATATCTACCATGTTGTCATATTGTTAAAGTGACACAAGGAAAAACTTAACAAATTGACTATTTCTAGAAGTACAACGGGGTTTAAATAGGCAGGAGACAATTAAATTATATTTCTGTGATCACTTTTCCATGGTAGTGAACAAGTGAACATAGCTTTGGAAACAAGTTCCAACAACTGCAAACAAGCCAATTCTTAGTAGATGATTTCTTGTTTGTCTGTGTTTTAATATTTTATTTTAAAGGTTTTCTCATTTATTTTACATACCGACCACAGTTCCTTGTTCCTTCTATCCTTCCACTTCCCACATTCCTCCTCTTTATGACACACCATGCACGCCTCAGAAGGAGTAAGTTAACCCAGGGAATTCAACAAAGTATGGTGTATCAATGATCTTGGTTAGTTGAAACTAATTTAAGGTCAATTTTATTTATATCTCTATCTCTATCTCTTTATCTGTATCTATATCTATCTGCTCTTGATTAAGATACTGTGACTATGTAGTTCACTTAAAATGCAATGTATAATTAATAAATATAAGTTAATAGATAGTCATCTATAATAGTCAAACTTGCAGTCATGTTAGATTTTCTAGATGAACAGTTATGTATTTCAGATGAATAGGCGTTTTTCAAACCTTTCAAAGACTACAGAATGCAGGACCCACAGAGAAATGATTGCTGAATTTGAATAAAAGTGACACGGGCTTTTGAGTTCCTGCTTCATGAAAGAGTTTGTAAAACATTCTGCAGGATACGGAAGAATGTGACTGACAAACTGCCAGTATAGGCAGTACTGCGTTTGAAATGTCCTGCTTCGTGGATAAGTCTTCTGGATATGATGGGTCTGTAGGCTGAAGACGGATGCCCCAATGGCATGAAAGATCTTTGGGTGACTGCCTGTCCAGGCAGTGAGATGTCTCTGTCAATTCTACAGTTTTGGAAGATGCTTAAAACATACTTCCTGTTTACTTGTGTAGTATTATATCCTTCTGGAGTCTTTGATGGAGTTGAAGAATGTAGAGTTATAATTACAGTTTTTCTTAGTTATGATAAAATATAAAGTAGATATAAACATTGTAATTGTTAATTCTTGCTTGATACCTGTTTTTTTTTGTATGTAATTTTTCTGTGTTAAAGTTAAAACATGATCCTACAATTACTTTCATTATAAGTATGAGATATTACAACTTTTTTATTTCAAGTAAAAGTATTGGTAATTTGTTACAATAGTCCCAGTGATCAATTAATAAAATTTCAACACAGAGAACACAAAGCTTCTCTGATTGATTTGATTTCCTGGTTCAATTATCCAGTGATTCATAGGAAGAGACAGATGATGCTTGTACCTTAGTGTGAAAGCACAGAAATTCCCTTAATGTAACATGAAACTACCGATGACTATAAATACATATTTATGACTGTTGTGTCTAATTCCTCTCAAACTCTGCTGGTTTTCATGTACACACAGTACAGCCTATTGCAAGTGTTCTTGAAAATTCTGGCCACAATCTGTGCAGATATCAGTTACAATCAAGACACAGCCTGTTTATGTGGGTTTTAACTCAGTTACAGGGTCTGTTGATTCTCTGGGTTCTGTGTTAGAAGCAGTAATTCTGGGGATATATCCAATCTTAGTGGTCATTGTTGCTTGGTATTGAGGAAAATCTATGAGAATGTTATTTATTGTGTTTGTAGTTGAGTTGAGTTTTCCAATCTGAGGAGCTACATGTGACATTTTGATGAACCAGTCTCTATCTTCACTGTTGACAGCTCTAGGATACATTCACCATCATATGTCAGGCAAATCAGGATATTAATAGTTACTTACACTGACATCAGAAGAAATGTTCCAAAGATTGGAATTGATGATGAATTCTTTTGTCATCTTGGATTCCCATCAGGATTCAGTGGCAAAACTTCTGGGTCAGAAGCGTGGTGCCAGAAGATGTTGTAATTTGTTATTGTCCACAAAGCTATGATAGTCTCCTCCAACAATTCATGTCATAACACAAACAACTCAAGCAAAAGAATAAGGCTGACTCTCCAGCTGTTTCTCCTGTTATACCTACATACTGAAAACATCTCTTCTATGTACCCAGGATTTTAAGATGACTGGGAAATTTTGTGGGAAGGCCTTAGGAGACTGAAGTTTATCTAAGTTTGCACATCTAAACCTCAGCCTAAAATGAACATATATTATAATGTCTCTCATGAAGTATCTGGTGATATATATGAAAACAAATGCCACTAAATATATTTATGTAGTGACCATTTTAATTCCTGTAGTTGGAGTCTGAGTAATAGCTATGAATTACTAGCAAGCTCATAGTTTCTTGAACATTTCAGCTTGAAACATTGGCTTTGAGTACAGTTAAGAATACTGTACAAAAAATAGCTGCCCTGAAGATACAGTCCTCTAAAACTGTGGTCTTTAGACATGCTAATCACCCTAGTATTATTTCTGAATATCGACAATAATAATAATATCCAACTGTTGTTACTGTCATGGATTTACAAGATGTTGATGCTAGGAGGCATATTTATATCATACATGTACAACCTTTGAGGTTCCCTCAGCAAGTTTCAGCTCATCATGAAGAGAAATTTCATATGATCACAGAGCAGATTGAAAAGGAGCAATTTTATTAACTATGTAGGAGTCTTTGAGAAGTTCAAGAATAGACTGGTTATTAAAAATGATGATATAAAAAGTTTCTTTTCCTCTAATAGAGGAATGCCTCCGTATGATCTATGTTGTAACAAGGCATCAAGGATTTTATTCAGAATTAAAGTGAACATCAGGACAGATAGAATGCAACAGAACAAAAGCCCCTGCATGAAATCTACAACTCAGGAGAAGTTAGTATTCCATGTGAGTCAAAAGAATAACCACTACAATTTTAATGCTAGATAGGGTTGGGCAAGATATTTAAGACAGAAAGTTGATCTGATCTCTATGCAAAAACATACCATAGACCCTAGAATCCTGACAAAAAGAAACAAGAAACACTCTCTGCATCTGCAGACACTACAAAGGAGCAATTAGGGCAGCCTAGACTCTCACTTCTGCTTCCCCAGGTGGTTTATGTTATGACTTGAATCACTGTGGGAGATAAATTACTATACTGTTGACAGTAATAGTTAGCCACATCTTCAGGCTGCAGGTTGCTGATCTTGAGAGAAAACTGTGTGCCAGATCCAGTGCCACTAAACCTTGATGGAACCCCTTCTGCCAAGCTGTTTGCATAATAGATCGCTGGTACCATGCTAACCAGTTACCAATGTTCTGACTTGCCTGGCATGTGATGGTGACACTGTCTCCCAGAGATGCAGACAGGGAGGTAGGAGACTGGGTCATCTGAATGTCACATCTGGCACCTAGGATGGAAAAATTGAAAACAAGTTCACAATTCTGTTATTAGAGAAATTTTCTGGACACTAGAGAACAATGATTACACTCAACTGAACAATTTTCAGTTTCTAATGCTGTCTTCTTTACCTGTAAGCCAGAGTAGCAGCAAGCCCAGGAGCTGGTTGGGGGCTCTCATGTCTGTGCTGTGTTGTGTGTGTGTGAGGTTGACTCCAGCACAGGGTGTGACCTGACTATGAAGAATTCCTCAGGGTAGGACTGTAATCTGGGCATATGCAAATCAGCAAGGGCTGGTCAGGACACAGACACAGGATTGGTCAAGTGACTCAGTACAGGCCTGTGGTCCAATGGTGTCTCAGATCAGAGAGGTGGTACAGGTTTATTTGAAGGAATATCCTCCTCTTAGAACAATGAAGAACACCATCTGACTATGAATTACAACACACACAGTATATATATATATATATTCCTAAACATAATCTGAGCTCATGTTTGTGCCTTAGGACTGCCCATATGACTGGACATTCAGTACTGTCTTCTCTGAATGCCTCTAACACTCACAGCTTTACTTGTAGCACTTTGTGTAGAACTGAGGCTTTGTGGGCTCTCCACTGTCCTGTTTCACATGTCTGCTGGTGTCTCCATTATCAGACCCCATTTGTTTGTTAATAGGTATAGCTTCTGATGTTAAGAGGAGACACAATCTCAAACAAATTCCCTGATTCTATGGCTCTCACAGTCTGTCTACCACCTTTTCCAAAATGTTCCTTGAGCCTTAGAAATTGAGCATTTCATACATGCATCCATTAGGACTGAGCTCCACAACTAACTATGCAACTTCTTGCTCATGATAATACCCAGCAGAGTATTTGAATAATACTGATAGCCATGGCTTTTAAGGAACTACAGGATCTCTCATAACTAACCCAGATTTTCAGGTAAGCAATCTTGTCTTACTCTGTTTTCCACACCTCAGTAATTCATGAACTCCTTTCACTAAGGCAAGACAAGATCATGAGTTTTCACTCCTTTCATCTGTGCATATGAGCTCCTTTTCTAAATCAAGCAGGGATTTTATCTATGCCTAATATTCCTTTAGGTTTCAGATTATAGCATCAGATGTACATCCCCTTTAAGCACAGGATGTTGTCTTTAAGGTATATGAGTTTTCTCTCAAAAGAAATCATTCATGTCCTTGTACACATAGAGCACTTTGTAAACCTGAATATGCTATGGGCACCATATCTATTCCAGATACTAAGAGGATATGTATCTTAGATTAGTTTTAGGAAAGAGGAGCACAAGATATGTGTCAAGAGAAGCAGGTAAAAAAGTTAAAGTAGAAGTTACACATGGGGAGTTATATACATAGTAGGTTCTAGAGTCTGTCCTCATTGGGAGTAAAGATGTTATGAACTTAGTGAGATTTTTTTCATGAGGAGTTGAACAGAAAGGATTTTACATGAGGAGGCAAACACTCTGTAGGAGAGAGTGATAAGGCAGGGTGAGAAGGACACCCAATCAGGGACTGAAAATGGTGAAGGCAACAGGAGAAGTGACAGAAGGAATAGGTATGGAGATTTGTTCAAAAGGTTACTGACCTGCAAATCAGTGATGCTGGTGTCTCTGACATCTGTGATCATAGAGTTTGTGTTGAGGGTTATAACAAGTAAGCAATAAAGATAAAAGTAACTTGCCCTGACATAATTCTATGCATTTATATGAGTATATCTCATGTAGTGACACCATATGTGTATTTTTATTAATCAGTAAAATCATCTTCACAGAGTTAAAAAAATGGTAATTTATTTCACAGCTGGTAAGAACTGCCATAAAAAATACAGTTGATATGCAAATGTTTTACCTTTAGATTCTGTGCTGAAAATTACTGAAAAGTTGTATTAAGTTTAAGAAAATTTAAAGTATATAAAAATTTTCCCTGTGTGTATAACACATCTATGGCTGAAACTCAAAGAAGTCAAAAGATGGTGATCCATCTCACAGGACTGACCAGGTTTCAAGCCATCATGCATGCAGACACTGGGAACTGAACAAGGATCATCTGTAAGAAAAAGATGTGATTTTAACTACTTAGCCATCTTTTTAAATAGTCCCTAAATATTATAATTTTCATTGACTTTCACTGACTTTTTTGCAAACATATATTCACATTTATTATTTTCCCCTTTCGATTTTCTGTCTGTATACCTCTTCCTAACCATATACTAATTTTCACATTCTCTGATGCATTTCATAGCACATAAATTCACATATAATGATTATATAGAATATATTATTTCTTGTAAACTGGCAGAAGAATATCCATTGTTACTCAGGTAACAGAGGCACAATGTTGCTTTGGAAGACTGTAGTGACATTTCATTTGTATTTTAATAGATAAAGCTTGCTTGAGGATCAGAAAAGTAAAGCAATCACACTGGCCAGCCTTACAGACCAGGCAGCAGTGACATACACCTTTAATCCCAGTAGCCACATAGAAACCAGTAGGTAGTGATGCATATCCTTAATCCAAGAAATAGAGAGGGTTATAAAACAGGAGGAGACAGCTCTTAGTCTCAGTGTCATTCTTCAATTTTTGGAGGCAGCTTTGCCATTTTGGTCTGAGATAGAAGTAAGGGCCAGTGACTAGGTGCTTTGCCTTTTTGACCTTCGCGTTGAACTACAATTTCAATATCTGAGTTTTTATTAATTGTGCTTCAGAAGACAATCTTTGCATGCTGCACCAGCTTCACACCTGAGCGAACCAACACAGAAACACATTTTCTTTCTTATTCTCTGGGAAAACTTCAAAAGGAACATGTATTTTATGGTTGGATTGTCACAGCATCTAAGCTCATCAGGTGACTACCTCTACTTCACAAAGTTTCATTCTCAGAACATTCTACATATATTATCAGACAAAAGATATGATAAAATGGAGAGAAACTGGTCAGCCTTTGAACCACCATAAATCATTCTTTTTTCCACAGTCCTCTGGAAGTCAATTGTCTCTGATCAAATAACACTGTTGTCCAACTGTCATATAATTCCTGGACTGCTGTTTAAACATCCATAGTATCTATAATGTATTAGTTATAAAAGTATGTATAATGATGAGATTACTCAGAGGAAAAGCATATTATCAATGGTAGGAGTTGCCTGGTTCTTATATCTTATATCATGGGCTAGTTCCCTGGAATGTGACTTATGTATTGATGGCTGAAGGGTACTGGGAAACCACATGTTATGGTGCTACTCGTTTAGTGTGGATATGGTACTGCAAGCTCTCATATCCTTCCCGCAATACTATCAATAGATTTCAGAGATATGAAGTTCACACTCACATTCATTCACAACCATTTTCTTCATGCCTCCACTTATAGGGATGGTGTGGTCTATTTTTTCAATTCTAAGAATCTTTGAACAGTCTCCTGAAGAGGAACATAAGCAGGGAGAAAGTTAATTTGCCTACATTAATACCACTATCAATACTAAACATAGAAAGCATGATCTGCCTGGGCCACCCCACCTGGGCAGCACACTAGAACAAATTGTGTTGTTGGAGGTGCAGATGAGATAACCCTGAGGGCATGAGAGTAGGAGTGTTGACATCCCTATGTCCTCCTTTCTATTTCCTCTGAAGCAATGGGGAGCGAGTGTCCTGCACCTCTTTTGGGTAAAAGAGTAGTGCCTGACCCCAGTACTATCAGTGTTTGTGAGCTAGATCTTAGGACCTTAGAATGGGAGAATTGGTCCTTCCCCAAGCTGAGGCTGTACTGGGTAAGCTACCTGACACAGGGATGGAGAGCTTGCCCCAGTAGTGATGATGAGAAAAAGCTAACCACCCAGCTCAGCTACCACCCAGTCCCAGAACCCAGGGCTATGAGTTAGTTCACCATAACACCCACTGCATCAATGAACTGGTGGAGCATGTGAAGGGGAAAACCTACAATCAAAACTGCAGGATCTCTATGACTCAGGACAATAACAGGATATGCAAGAGAGGGTCCATTATCGATAATGTAGCAGAAGCCAGAGGGGTAGAACCAGACCAAAGACACATAGACACAAGCACTTACAAGTAAAGATGAATAGTATAAATGGAAAATTTCATGACTCAGTGGGCCACACTATAGTTGCCAGGACAAGATTCTACTTCTTTCTTTTCTTTTATTGTTGTTTTCAGTTTACCTTTGTTTGGTTTGGATTTTTTTTCTTTTAAACTTTGTTTTCAAAAGGATGATGCAAGAGCAGATGGCAGCTATATGGGGATAGGGAGATAAGTGGGATTGGGATTCATGATGTGAAATCCCTCTAATAAATAATAAAAGTCTTTAAAAACAGACAAAAGAGACTTTTCAATAAAGTCATTCCTTACCTGTATTTCACTTCCTATGATGATCTTTTGTGGTCAGAATGGGGACAATGTATTTCAGCTGTATCATGTCAAATGTTTTCCCTCAGATTTATTGACATGATTTCTTCTCATTCCATTTTAGTTGCTGACATGGACTGGCTCAAGGGAGCCCCTCAAAATGTGGGAGAATCAGAGTCTTGGTACCAGGAAGGCACAAGTTAGGCAAATGATAGAAAGACCAAAACACAAGAGAGTGGTTTGAATCTGCTGCAGCTTTACTGAATTCACATTTTCATTATATAGTATTCAAACAAAGAACAGAAAGTCATATGCCATAAATTGGAACAGTATAAAAAGTTTCTTTTAGTCATGTCTGCAATGAGCAGGTGTTAGACATAACATATCCTGGGAAGGGAAACTCCTGTCCTTGGGACCAAAAACTTCAGGCGAGTGGGTACATCTTATCTAGGAATAGAAAGTTTCTGTCTCATTAATTGCTAACATGGCCCTTCTTATTTCTTAACTCTTTCTTTATCTCCTCTAGTGACTCTCTGCATCTGCTGAAATATACTGGTTTATACTTTCTTATGCAGCAGGCACCATGGGGGTTGGGATCTAGCAAGTCTATCTATAAATGACAGAGTTAAGTAATCCTGATTTTTGTCCCTCATATATCACAAACTTATGATTGTCATCCTCATGTCTTCTTGTAAATGAGGTATTTAGTGACTCAGTTGTACTCCTGGGTGGTTCCCACCATATATCCCCTATCCTTAGCTAAACTACCTTATGAGCCTTATGTGTTACAATACTTAAACTTGTAAGGGAAATTTCTCAAGTCTTTTTTTATTCCCAGAATGGGGGTTTTCTAACAACATCTGCATCTTAACCTATGTTTTCCCTTATTACATCAGTCTTTACTTAGGAAAAATTCCTGCTGCTGCTGTAACTATCCAAAATACTTCCCTAATAGATTTCTTAATGCTCACAACCAGAATTTGTACAAGGGCTTGAAACACTGGAGACATCTCAAGTACTGTATTAATATCAAAGTCATAATTATCATTTCCAGGAACATCAAGGGGTTCTCTGGTAAGATTATGTGTTTGGCCAAGTACAGTAAAAAAAACATTATCAGAAAAGAATATTAGAGGCAGCTAACCATCTACGACAGTGGTGAGAACACAATCTTTCATTCGAGTTCATGACTTGAGCTAATAATCGTGGAACACCGAAGGCATAGCTGCAAATGGCATGAACCTCCCCTTCCCTTCCTGTGTCCTTTGAGCCAAAGGCATCATTGCCACACAGGCGACACCTCTGTGGGTGTGGCAAGTTGCCAACTTTAGAAGCTCTTTAGCATAATAACCAGCAACTTCTGTACACATTATAAGAATACACAGTTCAGCAGTTGAGAAGCTACATCAACTCCATACTGGAAGACAGTGGGTGGCAATTGAAAAAGAAGCAAGAGCGACTCTGATCTTACTAACCAGGAAGATTATTATTCAGGGCCAGAGTTCTAAGACAAATTTTTCTAATTCTGAACATAAGAAATTCCCAGGATCTCCAGCCTCCACTGATTAAGAGTCGGTATGAAATGTACCTAGACCACTCTGACAGAAAAGAGCAGATACAAGGAGAAAGTTCTGGATGACAAGTGAATCAGAAACTAGAAATATCTTTTGTCCTTAGAGTTATAATGATTGGCAATCCAAATGGAGGTGGGGCTGACAGGATAGACATGTATTATTGCCTCCCACTGCAGCAGACAGGGTTACCTCTTTGTAAGTGCATCCTATAAAAATATAAATGATGATGGGTGGCAAATTGTGGTGCACTCAGAGAAATGCTAATATGCCAACTCTTACATTATTTCTGCCTGAGGATAAATAGAAACAATAGTAAGAATTTTGTGTAGGCTATCAAACATAAGTATGTGCAGAATACATATTTACAGAGCTCAGTTCAGCTACTAAGGAGTAAAAGATGGCTTTAAGTTTCTCTCCATTTAGTTTGCTGTCTATTGATTTTATTAACTTTAGGTGTGATCCTAGTATTCCTAATCTCTCCAAGACCTTTATCATAAACGGGTGTTGAATTTTTTCAAATGCTTTTTCAGCATCTAGTGAAATGATCATACGTTTTTTTTTTCTTTCAGTATATTTATATGATGAATTACATTGATAGATTTTTGTATGTTGAACAAGCCCTACATCTCTGGAATGAAGCCTACTTGATCATAATGGATATTTTTTTGATGTGTTCTTGGATTGTTTGCCAGTATTTTATTGAGAATTTTTGCATCGATGTTCATGAGTGAGATTGGCCTGTAATTCTCTTTCTTGGTTGAGTCTTTGTTTGGTTTTTGTATCAGAGCAACTGTAGCTTCATAAAAAGAGTTTGGAAATGATTCTACAGTTTCTATTATGTGAAAATACATTAAGGAGTATAGGTATTAGCTCTTCTTGGAAGTCCAGATAGCAAAAAGATACTTAAGGACATGTTCAACTTCCTTAGCTATCAGGGAAATGCAAATCAAAACAACTTTGAGGTACCATCTTACACCTACCTGTCAGTAAGGCTAAAAAATAAACACCAATGTACCTATCCTGGAGAGGATGTGGAGTAAGGGGAACACTCATCCATTATGGTGGGAATGCAAACTTGTGCAACCACTTTGGAAATCAGTGTGGCAGTTTCTCAGGAAATTGGGAGTCAACCTACCTCAAGATCCAGCAATATCACTCTTGGGAATATACCCAAGAGATGCCCAATCATACTACAAAAGCATTTGTTCAATTATGTTCATAGCAGCATTATTTGTAATAGCCAGAACCTGGAAACAACCTAGATGCCCCTCAGTGGAAGAATGGATAAAGAAATGTCCCGCGCGACAGTCTCGCCAGCAAGAACGACGCGGCACACAAGGATCCTTCTGCAGTAAGCTTTAATGCTTCTTGAGAGGGAGAAGCATAAACTTCCAGAGCGGAGACCCAGAGGTGGGGAAACCCTTCCCTTAAATAGAGGCTTCTCCTCGCCTAGGACGTGTCAGCCCCTGGTTGGCTGCAACCCATCGCACGAGATGACGCCACGGGATAGGCGGGATGGGACGAGGTGGAAAAACCCTTCGCATATGCGCAATGCACCTGTTTATTATTCGGGAACACAGGATCTGCACGCCATCTTGTAATGGCGAATAGCGGGCGCGGCTCCCCACAAAGAAAGTGTAGAATATATTCACATTAGAGTACTACTTAGCGATAAAAATCAGTAACATCTTGAATTTTGCATGCAAATGGATGGAAATAGAAAACACTATCCTTAGTGAGATAACCCAGACCCCAAAAGATGAATATGGTATGTACTCACTCATTAGTGGATTCTAACCACTAACAAAGGACACTGAGCCTATAGTTAGTGATCTTAGAGAAACTAAATAATAAGGTGAACCCAAAGAAAAATGTTTACAGATCCTCCTGGAAATTGGAAGCAGATAAGATTGCCAGGCAAAAGTTGGGAGCATAGGGGTGGGGGTGGGATAGTAGAAGGGAAGAGGGGAGAGATAAGGGAGAAGTGAAGGATTGAGGAGAGCTTGACGAAGTAGGAGGGTTGAGATGGAGGAAGGGTGGATATGGGAGCAGGGACGAAGGTATTTTAATTAAGGGAGCCATTTTAGTGTTGGCAAAAGACTTGGCTCTAGAGGGGTTCACAGGTGTTCATGGGGATATCCCCAGCTAGGTTCTTGGGCCGTAAAGGCAAGGGTACCTGAACTTGCCTTGTCCCATAGCCACACTGATGAATATCTTGAATATCACCATAGAACCTTGGTCCAGCGATGGATGGAGTTAGAGATAGAGACCCACATAGGAGCACTGGACTGAGCTCCCAAGGTCCAGTTGAAGAGCAGAAGTAGGGAGAAAATAAGCAAGGAAGTCAGGACCATGAGCAGTTCATCCACCCACTGAGACAGTGTGACTGATCTAATGGTGGTTCACCAAGGCCAGCTGGACTGGGACTGAACAAGCATGTGATCAAACTGGCCTCTCTGAATGTGGCTGACAATGTGGGCTTACTGAGAAGCCAATGATAATGGCACTGGGATTTGTTTCTTCTGCATGTACTGGCTTTTTGGAATCCTAGTCTGTTTGGATGTACACCCTCCTAGGCCTGGATGGAGGGAAGGGGGTTTGAACTTCCCACAGTGCAGGGTACCATGCTCTCTTTTAGGACTGAAGGGAGAGGGGGAGGGTTACTGGGGGGAGCAGGAGGGAAATGGGAGGAGTGGAGGAGGTGGAAATTTTGGATGGTATTATTTATAAAGCAATAAAAATTAAAATAAAAAAGCAAAAAAAGTAAAAAGAAACTATTGTGCTGGGATATAGATGGTTATATTTATTTCCTAATATAAAAGAACCCTTGGTTAGAGACTCAACAATGCAAGAACTGGGCCTGGTGCTGCACTCCTGCAGTCTCATCTCAGGGGAGTGGGAAACGGGGGTGCTAGAAGTTCAAGATCATCTTTCCTTATGCTTCTGAGGCTAGTCACTGCTACAGGAGACGCGAAATTTAACAGGAAAAAAAATTCATTTTGAAACAAGCTCTGAAGTATTGACAACAAAGTATGAGATATAGTGGTAAAAGCTAGTAGGGTAGAGAGCTTAATAGTTCCTACACAAGCATTCAACCCACATTTAAGTTAGATCAGATCAAGCCATATTGATTGGAAATAATATTAGCCAAGCATATAGTCAATACAGCTATTCATTTTAATAGCCTAAGTATACTAATATTTGACAATATATGGCATGATTATCCAATATAAGGGCATTCTATAGTTCTATAACAAATTGTATGCAGTTTGTTGAAGCTTATAAGTAAATAAGATACATTGAGTGGTTTCCTCAGTGGTCACCTCATAGCCCGTGTATTGCTGCTGTTGAAGCTCCTATAGCTCAGAGTCAAGAAAAAACGCTGGCAGCCAATCCACAATGCAGAAGAAGTAAACATTTAAAATCTGAAAGAAGGATTATATTGAATATGCAATTCTTTAGATTAATAATTTTAAAGATGATCCATTTAAATCATTGTATTTAGGACAATAGTTGGAGGATTCTTTCTATATATATATATATATATATATATATCTACCATCTCTTAAATTTAAAGCCAACATTATATACAATGTTCTCAAGCTATACTTTATGCAGTAGAATGAAGACACTTTGGCACAATTTGAAAGACATCTTTCTTATAATAGTGATTGTTTATTGGGCACACCCATTTCTACAGTTGTGCACAGTCTACTAATATGCAGAAAAATATTATTATTAATGTTTCTCACCTCATGAAGAGATGACAGAGAATTCTGATTTCAGTGTTTACTTCTCCCCACTGGAGACCAAGACAATATCTAAATGAAGAACTGTTCAGGGGGAAGAACTGTTGTTTATACCCAAATTGGAAGCAGTTATGAAAATATGAATCCTATAACATTGTATATCTTCTCAAAATCCCAAAGACTCCATTTACAGACTCAGTACCCAGCTCAGGAAATCTAAATCACAGCCCTCACATATTCTTCTACACAGGATGGCAAAAAGATGTGGCCTCTGGTTGTCTTCACCCAGTATATCCATTTATACATTTTATCATGTTCTTTACCAGAAGAAGGGACTTCCTCTTTCAGCCTTCAACTGAAACTTAGCCCTCCTTCCATTGCTGAAACATTTGGAGATTTTTTTTTGTCACATATCAGTCAAAATCTCCACCATACGGTATCTTCTCAGCTGTTTCCTGAGAAGGTAAAAGAGATTTTTGTTCTGCTCTGTAGAACTGTGAGAATAAGATAATTATAAATGGCAGCATCTCCAGTTTCCATGCTGCTGATTGTGAGATTTGGAAAGGCCCCAGATCCAGTGCCAATAAAGTGAGTTGGGACTCCAGAAACTAGATTGGATATCCTATCAATTAGCAAACTCCTAGCTTCTGGTGGTACTAATGGAAGCAATTGGACCTTATACTTGAACTGGCCCTACAGGTGATGGAGACATTCTCTCTTGGGATATAATCATGAATACTGAAGACTGCATGAGAATAATTTCACCATCTGAAACTATAGAGAGAATGATGGAGATAGATAGACATTAGTAGAAAATGAGATTCCAGAATAGCTTCATTTTACACAGTATGCAAAGAAGAGAAAGATCACAACAAAAAAGTAGATGAGTNGTTTTAGCAGTAGCAATAAGACAATATAAGGAGATCAAGGGGATTCAAATTGGAAAGGAAGTCAACTTTTATTATTTGCAGATGATATGATAATGTACCCTCAAAACTCTACGAGATAACTTCTACAGCTGATAAATACCTTCAGTGATGTGGCAGGATACAAGATCAGCTCAAAAAATCAGTTGCCCTCCTATACACAAAGGATAAAGAAGCTGAGAGGGAAATCATAGAAATATCACCTTTCACAATAGCCAAAAATAACATAAAATATCTTGGAGTAACACTAACCAAATAAGTAAAAGATCTATTTGACAAGAACTTTAAGTCTTTGAAGAAAGAAATTTAAGAAGACACCAGAAAATGGAAAGATCCAAAATGCTCTTGGATAGGAAGGATCAACATAATAAATGGCAAATTTACCAAAAGCAATCTATAGATTCAATGCAATTCTCATCTAAATTCCAATACAATTCTTCACAGACCTTGAGAGAACAATAATCAACTTCATATTGGAAAAAAACCAGGATAGCCAAAACAATGCTATACAATAAAAGATCTGGAGGCATTACCATCCCTGACATCAAGCTCTATTATAGAGCTACACTAATGTAAACAGCTTTGTATTGGCATAAATACAGAGATGTTTAGCAATGGCATTGAATTGATTAGATTGACAAAAAGTCTAAAATTATACAATTATACAATTGAAAACAGAAAGCATTTTCAATAAATGGTGCTAACATAACTGAAAAAAACCAATATGTAGAAGAATTAAAATAGATTCATATCTATCCATGCACAGAACTCAAGTACAAATTGATTAAAGACCTTAATATAAATCTGAGCACACTGAACCTGATAGGAAAGAAAGTGGGATATAACCTTCAATGCATAGGCACAGGAGACTACTTCCTAAATATAACCTCAGTTGCCAAGACAATAAGAGCAACAATAAATAAATGGGACCTTCTGAAACTGAAAAACTTCTGTAAGAAAAAGGACACAGTCATTAAGACAAAACTGCAACCTACTGAATGGGGAAAAAATCTTCACCAACCCCACATCAGACAAAGGACTGATCTCCAAAATATATAAAGAACTCAAGAAATTAGATAATAAAATTCTAAAAAACTCAGTTAAAAATGGTGTACTGATCTAAACAGAGAATTCTCAACAGAAGAATTGCAAATGGCCAAAAGATACTTAAGGACATGTTCAACTTCCTTAGCTATTAGGGGAATGCAAATCAAAACAAATATGAGTACAATCTTATACCTGTCAGAAGGGCTAAGATCAAAATCACCAATGATAACCTATGCTGGAGAGGATGTGGAGTAAGGGGAACAGTCATCCATTGATGGTAGGAATGCAAACTTATACAACCACTTTGGAAATCAGTGTGGCGGTTCCTCAGGAAACTGGGAATCAACCTATCTCAGGATCCAGCAATACCACTCTTGGTAATATACCCAAAAGATGCTCAATNTTTTATTATTTGCAGATGATATGATAATGTACCCCCAAAACTCTACCAGATAACTTCTACAGCTGATATATACCTTCAGTGATGTGGCAGGATACAAGATCAGCTCAAAAAATCAGTTGCCCTCCTATACACAAAGGATAAAGAAGCTGAGAGAGAAATCATAGAAATATCACCTTTCACAATAGCCAAAAATAACATAAAATCTTTTGGGGTAACACTAACCAAATAAGTAAAAGATCTATTTGACAAGAACTTTAAGTCTTTGAAGAAAGAAATTTAAGAAGACACCAGAAAAAGGAAAGATCCTCCATGCTCTTGGATAGGAAGGATCAACATAGTAAATGGCAAATTTACCAAAAGCAATCTATAGATTCAATGCAATTCTCATCTAAATTCCTACACAATTCTTCACAGACCTTGAGAGAACAATAATCAACTTTATATGGGAAAAAAACAGGATAGCCAAAAAAGGGTATACAATAAAAGATCTGGAGGCATTACCCTGACATCAAGCTCTATTACAGAGCTACACTAATGAAAACAGCTTGGTATTGGCATAAATACAGAGATGTTTAGCAATGGAATTGAATTGAAGGCCTGGATATTAGTCTGCACACTTATTAACACCTGGTTAGATTGACAAAGAATCTAAAACTATACAATTGAAAACAGAAAGCATTTTCAACAAATGGTGCTAACATAACTGAAAAAGCCAACATGTAGAAGAATTAAAATAGATTCATATCTACCCATGCACAAAACTCAAGTACAAATTGATTAAAGACCTTAATATAAATCTGAGCACACTGAACCTGATAGGAAAGAGAGTGGGATATAGCCTTCAAAGATTGGGCACAGGAGACCATTTCCTAAATATAACATCAGTTGCCCAGACAATAAGAGCAACAATAAATAAGTGGGACCTCCTGAAACTGAAAAGCTTCTGTAAGGAAAATGACACAGTCAATAAGACAAAAAGGCAGCCTACTGAATGGGAAAAGATCTTCCCCAACCCCACATCAGACAAAGGACTGATCTCCAAAATATATAAAGAACTCAAGAAATTAGACAGTAAAATTCTAAATAACTCAGTTAAAAATGGTGTACTGATCTAAACAGAGAATTTTCAACAGAAGAATTGCAAATGGCCAAAAGATACTTAAGGACATGTTCAACTTCCTTAGCTATTAGGGAAATGCAAATCAAAACAAATATGAGTACCATCTTATACCTGTCAGAAGGGCTAAGATCAAAATCACCAATGATGACCTATGCTGGAGAGGATGTGGAGTAAGGGGAACACTCATCCATTGATGGTGGGGATGCAAACTTATACAACCACTTTGGAAATCAGTGTGGTGGTTTCTCAGAAAATTGGGAATCAACCTACCTCAGGATCCAGCAATACCACCCTTGGTATTATACCCCAAAGATGCTCAATGATACTACAAAAGCATTTGTTCGACTATGTTCAGAGCAGCGTTATTTTTATTATACAGAATGTGGAAACAACCTACATGCCCCTCAACTAAAGAATGGATAAAGAAAGTGTGGCACATTTACACCTTTGAGTACTACTCAGTTGCAAAAATCAATGACATCTTGAATTTTGCATGCAAATGGATGGAACTAGAAAAGACTATTCTGAGTGAGATATCCCAGAAACCAAAACATGAATATGGTATGTACTCACTCATAAGTGGATACTAGCCAGAAATAAAGTACATTGAGTCTATAGTTTATGATCCTAGAGAAGCTAAGCAATAAGGTGAACCCAAAGAAAATTATATATAACTTCCCACCTGGAAGTTAATTTTATCTTAACTACATTTTTGTAGAATGTGTATCACTGTGGAAATGTCATACACTTCATGTATATGTACCTTATTATATTTTCTATATGTACCTGAAAAGCAACCACTATTGTAAAACTTTCAAATTATGACAAAGCATCTCCTTTATATGATCTAAAGTGAGTGTTAAGAAAATTGTATAATATAGTCTTTACATTTTAGAATCTGGAAAGACACATTATTTATATATACTCACTTACAGAGGTTAAAACAATTTTCTTGCAGAAAATGATTTACCTGAATAATTAAAAAACACATTATAAACCATTATATATTCAAACAATTCTTATTCCAGATTTTAAAATGTTTTCTCTTCCTGGACTTGGATTTGTGGGTGATAGCATTTTTTTTAACTATGAGCTACTGCTTCTACAGCAGGAATAGAAGCAGCAAAGCCCCTGTTGTTGCTACAACAGCCATGGAGAACAGCGGTAAAACAAATATTACACAATAAAGCAAATTAACTAAGCTACATGAAAAAATCTACAATTTGTTATAGAACCATGGAATGCCTTCAAAGTGGATGGCCTGGCCACAAT
>JAQHUG010000620.1:147625-181301 GCA_028555095.1 Dicrostonyx torquatus
ATACTCGGTAACAAAGCAAACATCCACAGATACAAAAAAAATCGAGTAACCACTTGTGTATTATTGGATCACCATGGAGTAAAGTTATAATTTAACAACAATCCCTCCCAGAAAAAGCCTATGGACTCATGGAGACTGAACAGTCAACTACTGAATTTGTCTTTATTGTGTATATGTAATCCTTTTCTGACTAGAACTAAGTGTTTCTTAAAAACCTAAGCAGCAGCCTTGCTAGGGTGAACAAGGCCCTTCCTGCTTGCTCTACCAAGTCCAGCATGGTGGAGCTGTTTGCTGCCTCTGAGAACCATGTTCACAGCCCCATTTTTAGGCATGCAGCCAGTCTATGGTGCCAGTAAGCAAGTTGTAGCACTCTTTGGACACACCCCACTTAAATGCTTGGCTTCCTGAAAGAGCCAGAGTTTGCTCTGGCAGCATGGACCAGAAAGCAGCTTTTTTCCTGCTACTGCTGAATGAGGAAAACCTCTCTTAAAGGAGCAAGGGCGTTAAGCCATGCTTAACTCTTTTTTTTCCTTCTCAAACTCTCTCAGGTTCCAAGTGGAATTTAGTTGGCCATGTTGGTGCCAATTTGTAGGAATGAGGCCGGTAGTGTGTTTCTGGCCATCCTGACTCTCAAAATAACCACATGGAAACTGTATTAATTACTCATTGCTTGGCCAATTACTTAAGCATATTGCTAGCTGCCACGGACTGGCTCAGGGGAGCCCCACAGACCATGTGGGAAATCAGGGTCTTGGTACCAGGAAGGCACAAGTTAGGCAAATGTCAGAAAGACCAACAAACAAGAGAGTGGTTTGAATCTGCTGCAACTTTACTGAATTCATATTTTCATTTTATATAATATTCAAACAAAGAACAGAACCAGAAGGTCACATGTCATAAGTTGGCACAGTATGATAGCTTCTTTTAGTTACAAAAACAATGAGCAGGTGTTAGACATAACACATCCTGGTAAGGGAAACTCTTGTCCTTGAGAAAAAACCTCAGGCCAGTGGGTACATCTTATCTAGGAATAGAAAGTTTCTTTCCCACAGTTGCTATTCTGGCCCTTATTTTTTTTCTTAACCCTTTATCTCATCTAGTGACATTCTGCATCTGCTGAAATATACTTGTTTATACTTTCTTATATAGCAAGCACCATGAGGGTTGGGATCTAGCAATTCTATCCATAAATGATAGAGTTAAGTAATTATGCTCTTATTCCTCATACAAATTTATGATTGTCATCCTCATGTCTTTCTTGTGAATGAGGTCTTTAGTGACTCAGTTGTACTCCTGAGTGGTTCCCACCAAATATTCCCTATTTAACTTAACTACTCTATGAGCCTTTACATTTTAGAATACTTAAACTTATAAGGAAAATTTCCCTAGTCTCTTTTATTCCTAGAATGGGGGTTTTCTAATAACATCTGGATTATAACCTATATTTTCCTTTATTATATCAGTCTATACTTAGGGGAAATGTCTGCTGCCACTGCAACTATCTAAAATACTCCCCTAATAGATTTCTTAATGCTTACAACCAGAATTTGAACAAGGGCTCGAAACACTGAAGACATCCTGAGTACTGCACTAATATCAAAGTTATAATCATCATTTCCAGGAACATCAAAGGGTTCTCTGGTAAGATTGTGTGTTTGGCCATGTACAGTAAAATACATTATTAGGAAAGAATAACGAAGACAGCTGAGCATCTATAATAACAGTGAGAAAAAGATCCTCCATTCAAGTTCATGACTTGAGCTGATTACCGCGGAACACCAGAGGTATAGCTTGAAAGCACAAACCTCCCCTTAATAATCCTGTGATGTCACTCAGACGACACTGCCATGGGTGTGGCATTCCCCGGTTTTTTGTTTTGAAGACAATACTAGAAGATTTCTTGCTGCACCACAGAGATGGAGCTTGGTAATATTTTGAGAAGGCAAGGAGAAAGGAGAACTACAGAAAATAGGATTAGGCCAAGGACTACAATGAATATAATGTATTGTATCCAATTCAAAGGAATCAATGATTTAATATCATTCTCCAGATCCCTAGCCAGTGTATCAAGGGAACCTGTGTGCAAATGAGCATGACCCAAAGCACAAATATCTTTCTGAAGACTGTCTACATCATGAGTAATATGTGTATCCTTCCAAACTCCTTGCAGATGTGACTTAACTTTTTCCCAAGGCTTCGATTGATTATAAGGTAAAGGAGTAACACAAATAGACTTAAAAGCTATATGACAATTAGTTGCCATCCTTTTCTGCAGATTAGCTAAATCTTGGCCCCATCCAAAAATCACTTCCTCTGACACATTAACTTTTGCTTCTAGCTTTTTATCTATAATAGCCTGCTCTGATAAAGTGAAAGTAATATTTTTATTTAAATTATTAACAAAATGTGCTGTTTGAATCTCGTTGACCTAATTAGCTCTTGTAAATTCTTCAATGTCTGTAATGCAGAATCATCATTCGATGGATCATTTTGCAAATCAACAGGTAGCATTACAAAAGAAGGATATTTTACAGTCATCATAATAGAAAATTCTTTCAGCTCAGAAGAGAATATACAATTAGTAATTTTCACAAGAGAAACAAGTTACTTCATAGGATTGACCTTGCTAATTGATCACAGTAAGTTATAACTTCCTTAACTTTAGCATTAGGGGAAGGCAGAGCTCTGCTATGTTTTATAGTACATTGCAGAAACAGTAACAATCATCTATCAAAGAGAGTAAAGACAGCCCAGTGTAATTTTTCTTTTGATCTGTAACACGCCTATTTTCATTATCATAACGTTCTTGTCAAAAAATACACATGCAGAATTTTAAACATAGATGTGACTTATTTAGAGAAATTCAGTACACAGTTCTTCCTTTTGTCCACTTTTTAAAAGACGTATTTATTTAAAATGTATGGGCATTTTTTTTCTTTTTCTGAATGTATGTATGTAAACCTGTGTGCACCTAGTGTCACAGAGGTTAGAAGACAGTATCAGATTCCTTTGATCTGTAGTTACAGAATGCATATGAGCCATCATGTGGACACTGGGAAGTGATTCCAGATTTTCTATAAGATCAACAAGAACTCTAAATCACAGAGCCAACTCTCCAGCTCTGAGCATCATGTTTTGTGCTTGTGGGGACCAAATCATGTATATGGAATGCTTATTCCTATGATCTCACTAGGAGGAAACTGCATTTTCAGGAAAGTAATCCTCTGGGGAGAAATAATAACTAAAGCCCTTAAAGAAGATATCCCTTTGTCTGTATCATATCAGTATTGTTAGCCAACAACCTCCAGGACTGTATTTTTCTCTCTCTCTGTATCCTATATGACATTTATATATCACATATAGTTATAGTATTAAGGTAAATTAGAATGGTCAAAACATAGCCTAAAGGAAGAGTTGCTAGGTGAGGTAAATAGGCATCCTAACCAATGGAACATACACTGTCAATATACATACAGAAGAGTTTACATGAACTCAATGTCACAAAACAAAACAGAAATTTAAATCAAAAATTCATACATACATTAGTGAGGTACCAGGTAGATGGTCTATAGCAGAGCAGGAGAATATTTCAATACATTTCAGATAATATATTACAAGAAATTTTAGCTTTAGAATTAGCATAGACTACTGATATTTTGTCAAACAGTACATTTTAAAACATTGTATCTTAAAGGATTTCCTTCCTGAGAAATGTTAATGTGAAAAGACACACCTAATAGCAGGGCATAGTGATTGTGGTTGGAATCTCCCAGGTGGGAGAGGGGAAGGCCTTTATCTTCCTGGGAAAACATTCTGCTAGGAAATTTCTTCTTGCTCCTTTGAGAATAAGGGGTGAGAGTCCTACACTTCCCTATTCCTTTTGGTCCTAAGAATCAGCTCAACTATGAGCTGGCTTGGCTAACTTAAGCCAAATTGTTTTTTACAATTACAGAATCTTTTTATGTTTCTTTTGACTTAACATTATAACCAAGGATTATTGTATTCTTTTAACTGCTTCCAGCTGACTTTGGGGCGTTGTTGTCAAGGGTTAACAAAAGTGAAATGCTAGTCAAAAAGAGAAAAATTTAAGAACATTTGGTTTGTGGACTTTGTTGAAGAGCCAGGGAGCATTCACATTGGCTAGACTGGTCCACATCAGTTCTTAGCAAGTCTATAGTCCACAGTTATTTGAAGCAGGTTGTAGTCAGCAATTGATGCTTGTTTGTGTCCGCTAAACAAAGAGACAGATTTAAACTAGGAACAAAAGGTAATACATTTGAAACTTTTAGGCCCATATTAAAATCCGTATAATGGTTAAATGTCTGTGGGAAATTCCTGAAAGCAAGGAGCACAGCCTTAATTTCTGCTTGCTGTGCAGAAGTTTGTGCTCTGTCCTCTATTAACAGGGTTTGACCTTCAACATAAACTGCAGACATTTCATAGAGGAACCATCAGTAAAAATAGTCAGAGCACCAGACAGAGGTTGTCTGGAGCACTTTTGCACAAAGATCATTGGAGTTTCTTTACAAAACTCTATGAGAGGATTCTTTGGATAGTGAAACCCAGTTTGACCTGTAAATTCTTGTAACGCAATAACCCAGTCATCATTATTTTGCATTAATATATTCAGTTGATACTTATTATAAGGAGAAATAATTGTTTTTACATCTTTACCAAACAATTCTTTTGACCTTATTCTGGCCTTAGTGATGAGCAAGGCAAACATATATGGATAAGATGCTACCATTCTGTTTTGTGTATGTGCTAGATGTACCCATTCCAACACCCCCTCCTGCCATAGACATCCAGTGGGAGAGTAATCAGTAACAAAAATTAGCAAAGCCCATGGTTTAGTATAATTTAATTGCTTTAATTTTGCTTTATCTAAGGCTTCCTCTACAATGTGGAGAGCCTGCAACACTTTAGGAGTCACAGTTATCTTTGACTTGAGACTGAGTCTCTGTGCAATAGAGAAAACAGGGGGCTTAAGACTCCTGTGGTAATTTTTAAATAAGGTCTAATAAAATGTATTTTGCCCAATAATTTTTGAAAGTCATTTAATGTCTGTAATTTATCTAATCCAATGGACACATTCTGAGTGCTAATGTAGTCATTGTGGATCCATTGTCTCAAATACCCAAGGAGTCTATCTCTTTGTACTTTTTCGGACCTATAATTAACCCAAAACTTGTTAAACTCTCAATAGCCAATAGTAATATTTGTTCCACTTGCTTCTTCACTGGATGGGCTAACAAAATATCATCCATATAATGAATTATATGTGCTGTGGGGAATGACTCTTGTACTCTAATTAGAGCCACATCTACAAATTTCTGACATAATACCAGACTATTTTTCCCACCTTGTGGGAGAGTTTTCCATTGATATCTTCTGTAAGGTCTCTGATAATTAACTGATGGAACACTGAAGGCAAAATGTTTACAATCCTCAGGGTTTAACTTTATTGTGAAGAAACAGTCTTGTAGGTCAATTTTAATCAGATGCCAATTTTGAAGAACTGCCACAGGAGAAGGAAGCCCTGGTTGTAGAGCCCCCATGTCCTCCATCATAGCAGTCACTGCTCTAAGATCATGTATTAATCGCCATTTTCCTGACTTATTTTTTATAACAAATACTGGAGTGTTCCATGGACTATTAGATTCTTCTAAATGTCCTTTATCTAACTGCTCTTGCACTAACTGTTTTAAAGCCTGTATCTTTTCCTGTGTAAGGGGCCACTGATTTACCCATACAGGCTGTGATGTTTTCCATGTAATTTTATCAGTGTAACACTGTTCCACAGTGGCCCCTAAGAAAAATGCTGCTCACTTAAGCAATCAGCAGTCACCAGTTTTAAATTCATTGTTTCCATAATGTCTCTTCCCCATAAAGTAAAGGGGAGAGATGGGAGCACATAGGGCTGTATCAATCCCTTTTTTCCTTCTGACTCCCACTGCAGTTGTTGAGCACTTTGCATGACTCCTGAGGCCATACCTAGACCTAGGAGGGATGAACTTGTCTGATGCACTGGCCATTTTCCTGGCCACTCTGATCCTGCAATACAGATTCTGTCTGCCCCTGTGTCCAGGAGACCTCTGAAGACTTTTCCATTTAATTTAATGACTTTAAAAGGCCTTTTATATAAATGCTGAGCCCAGGCAACAATTTCTGTAGAGCCAAATTGGCCCTTCCCCCCTTTCCTCCTTCATTACAGGATTGGGGGATTAATATATGACAAGAGCATCAGCTGGGCAATTCTCTGTCTTTTATGCAACTGTGTCATTTCCTTTAAAGGTCTCACCACTACCTTAATATCTATTGGAGTGTCTGAGTCCACTACACTTGATAGTACTCCAAAATTTTTAACATAATTAGAGCTTTTGTCAATAATCAGACCTTTATATATAATGAGCTAACAAGCTGGCTGTAGCTTTGTGTAAGGATCTGGATATCTTTTTTGCTCTTAAGTTAATAATATAGCTGAAGAGTGACATAGACCAGCCCATATATAGTCATACCCGGGTCTCCATATATCACTGGAGGTAGAAGTATCAGAACAGCAGGCTTTACAAGACTCATAAGGTGATTGGTTTCTGTGGAAGAGGGACATGGAAAAGACTGACTTTATTTTGTCTAGGCAAAAGTGATGCAATCAGTTCTCCAAGGTTCTATTGTTTGCCCACAGTCTGGACCAGATCCTGGCAACCGGTGTTGCACTGGGGGTCATCTCATCCAGGGGTCAGTGTTGTCGTTATCCAGGTGGAGACATTGTGGTGTCCCATAGTCTTCTTTGGAGATCTTGGGTCACTGTTAGGATCTCAGAGACTTTATCTGATATAAGCTTTTTAAACATTATTTAAATACCATTTTTCTATAGATCTGTGAAGTGTTTAGGGCTCTTCAGGTACCTCTGATTAGACAGACTTTATTATTAAAAGGTACTTGCTTTAAGCTTTAAAACATATATAGGGGACTAAATAAGGCTTATTCCTGTATTTACATTAGTACTTTGGGGATGACTAATTTTTAACTTGTATTTTTAACAATCTAGAACTTTATACCAATTTTTGCCAGATTGAATTTTTAGATTAATGATTTTAGCAAAGACAATGAGGCTAAAAACTAAATATTAACACTATAAAATATTTTATAAGCATTTATGTTTTATAACCTATTTTATTGTAGTTGACACTTGTGGTGACTATCACCTGGCCTTGGTGTTTGTCTCCCTACAACCGGTGCTTTCCCTAGGAGTTCATCTCCAGCCATCCTGGGTGGCAACTGACACCCTTGCACACCAACAAAGAACAGCATAAAACAGTGTCAACACTATCCATATCAAAAAGACATCCAAATTTTTGCAAACCTGAATCCAATGACCAGAGCTCAGAGAAAAAACCTTAAGTACAAAACTCACAATCACCAAAGACCAACCTTTTAACAAACAAGCATGAACAACCTTTTCAAAGAAATAACCATAGCCCTTCAAAAGACAAACAAAGCTATTTAAAACCAGAATTAACCGCCAAACATCCAGACACAAGAAATCACAGCAAACATCCTTTGGTCTTCCACAACCCTTCCTTTTATATCTCTAGCAACTTTCCATATATCTTCCACAATCTTTAAACTTAGCTCTCCTTTAATCTTTGTTCCATTGGTTAAGCCAGACATTTTTAGACAAACCTTTTTTTATTATTGTTATTGTTATTGTTATTATTATTATTATTATTATTTTAGTCTTTTGTCTTTTTTGTTTTTTAGACAATATAAAAACCTCTATTAAAAACTTTAACATATTGTATCTTTGCTGTTTATTTTAAAATTAATGTTTTTTTAAAGTCACAGGTTGGTATGATTTAAAACTTTTTATAAGCAGTATTAGGACAGGAAAGAGTTAAGACAGGAAACTGCTGGCCAACAGAAGAGACCTTGAGTGTTATCATACTCAAGAACTTAGCTCAGAAAAGAGCGGGCAGCAGAAAGAGGTTGGGCCAAATATTGCTGAGGGAAAATTATAGATGTTTCTTTAAAGAACTCTATTAAACGATGTTGGGAATAATGATATTTAATTTATCCTGTATTTTTTTGTAATGTAATTCCCCAATTATCATCATGAATTAATAAATCCTCCAATTGTTATTTATTATAAGGAATGTTACATATATCTTTTTAAAATAATTTATTTATTCTTATTTTTATCTAAGAGTGTTTTACCTCTGTGGAACTTGAATTTACATTTATTTCTCCAATATCTCCCTTTTAGACTCAAGCAGATGCCATAGAACTGCCAGAGGCAAAAGACTTAAGCTGTCAGCTAGAACCTTGCTGGTAGGCCATGGTCCTCATGGTAAAATATAAAATAATGGAAATGGGTTAATTAAAGATGTAAGAAGTAGCTAACAATACACTCCCATGATTGACCAAGCAGTGATTTAAATAATATAGATTCTGTGTGATTATGTTTGGGAATCCTTGAAGCCAGGAATAAACAAGTGACCTCCAACTACATATTGGCACCCAGCATTTTGTTCTGGCCTCCTCCTGCTTTGCCTGATACTTACATACCATTTTAGCAAAGATGAAACTATGAGAACCTCAGGTAATAAATTACTGGCTATTAAATTTGAAGACATGAGTTTACCCAAGGACTCATTTACAAACTTGGATAGCACAGTGGCAAGAGACTGCAACCCTAGTCATTGGAGAGATAGACTAGGTGGATCACAAGCCAGTCCTTCAAGCTTATGCAGCAAGTTCCAGGCAAGTAAAAGTCCCTGTCTCAAAAAAAGATGAAACTAAAATAAGGTAAATTTTCTCTGAGGCTCATCATTGATATTTGACCTGTGATCTCTGCATTTACAGGCATAGTCACAATGTGCACACAAGATCTTCTCCATCACATCCACATAAATAGAAGATAGTTTGCATGTTTTCAGTCTTTCAAACAGTTTATGAGTTGTTTGTGAGTTATACATATTGTGGCTTATAGAATAGCCCATGTGATTTGAGAAAAATGTGCACTCTGTTCTTCAAGTTGGAGCATTTGATTACACTCATGTAAAAGAGAACTGAATCTCTTGAGGCAGGTGTTAGATCTAAATGGTCTACACTGTTAGAGAACTAGTGATACCCCATTTTTCTTTACTTTTCTATCATTTCATTACTGTTCTATTTTTCGCTTCTAAGTAAAATTATGAAAAATTTTACTATTATTATTTCCTATATACGTCTCTGATTAATTACCCAATGCTTATTCTGAAAACTTCCGATTTCTGAGATTTGTTTCACAGATCCTCACAGCTCTTAAATATTCCTGGTGACTAACTTTATTTTAGAAGCAGTGAAATCTTCTTGAATCAGTTCTTTTATCTGCTGATGACATACTCTGCTTTCTTTTTTTTTTTTTTTTTTTTTTGATAAAAGAAAAATTTACATTTACTCCCCTTGTTCCCGGCCCTCCCGCCCCCCCACCACTCTTTTCTTTTATCTGCTGATGACATACTCTGCTTTCTTTTTTTTTTTTTTTTTTTTATTGATAAAAGAAAAATTTACATTTACTCCCCTTGTTCCCGGCCCTCCCGCTCCCCCACCACTCTTTTCTTTTTAGCATGGTCTCAGTATTCCAGTAGAATTCAAATTTACACTTCTCCAAATGCATCTCTCCTGCTGCTTTTCAGGCCATTGTTGCTTCTATAATTTTCCCATTGAACTGGTCTTTGGATACCAGCCACAAGAGATTGCTTCTTCTTTACTTAACTCTCACATAAGTTGTAGTAAGCAATCTTGTTTTCTGTTAAAGCTAGTTTGTCTCAATATATTTTTTTTAAACTTTTTGTATTTTCTCTCCTGAGATTCAGGTCATGATTTCTTCTATAGTCTGGGAATCTGAGCATTTACTCTGGAATTTATTGTACCTCTTGTATGTGGATTTATTCAAAAAGAAAATGATTTCACTTGGTCTAGCTTTTCATTCCTTTTATCTTTTGTTTTTCACCCACACAGGTGTTAGTACTATTTACATAACCTTAACATTTCTGAGGCACTGTTCAGTTTCTTATTTACATAGTTTCTATCGATCTCTACTTAGTTCTCAGTGATACAAAATGTCAGAATCTCCTTTCTAAATTATTGTGTTGAGCTAGAGGTAATAACTGGTTATAGTTAATACACGCTGTAGTATTTATGCAAAGCCATTCCCTTTCCTCCTGTGTAAATGCAATCAACTATCTATTGCTAATTATCCTGTGTTCATCCCATCTAGGGTATATGTTTTCATGACCACTATTACACCCTCAAGAAACTCATATCCACAGTGTAAATTATGCATTTTGATTGCAGGAATAACCAGAGGTAAGAATCCTGTTTTGATCTCCTCATAGAAGCAGCCATGTGGGCTGAGATGACAGTCTAAACTTAAGAGGTTGCTGTTCTGTCTCCTGCTCATGCATTAACTCCTTTTTCTACAGAGACCTGATTATGGTCCCCGCATCCTCACTGCCTTCTCAGATATGGGAGGACATTCATAATTAACTGTGGGACCTGGGTCTTATCCTACCTGACCATTATACTTTCTCACTTTGTTCTGTTCTCACCAGTACTCCTAAACTGTAAAACATCACAATCAGGAAACTTCATTTTGAGGAGGCAGCCAAGGAGACTTATCAGTCACAGCAAGATGGCAACTGAGATTTTATGTGAGACTAGCCAGGGTGGGTCCTCTCTAGGAAACAAAATGCACATACCTGGGTTAGTGCTGAAGTGTATAAAGAGGGAAGAGTCATGCAGGCTTCTAATTGTGGAAGAATCACATAAAATAACTTGTATGACAGGGATGACTATAATAAAATAAATTGTGATGATTAATGGGAAAAGAATATGCTAAAACCTGTCAATTTAGAGGATACCAGACATCATTAAGTGCTGTATTACAGTGATACAGAAAGAAGCAACAATGAAGATATATGTATATAATCATTGTCTTGGAGTTGAATAAATATTCCTTTCTCCTTTTTTACAACTTTGCAGGAAAAGGCTGCCATTTTTAAACACTTTTAAATATAGTAGTTAGAAGCTGTATTTCCTCTATTTCATTAAACTTGTCTCCCAGGTAGCACAAGAATATACAAAGTGTTTCTTAAGTGTTTATTATGAAAATATAAGGGCAATGAATATGGAAATAAATATTCCTCAAAAATTTAGTTTAAAAAGACATTACAAGTGATATCTTGGCCTTTGGTGTTTTGGCAAGTTGACATGTTACATATCAATTCCAAAACATTTCATGTAGCAAATATACCTCAGTGAATTGATCTTTTAACATTTATTAGTTAAATGGTGTGGGGGTTTGTGTTTCCAATTCCTTTCTATGGCACACCTGTGAATTACAGAGGAAATATTGAGAGTCGGTACTCTCCTACCACTGTTGCTAAGGAAAAGCTTTTAATTCCTAGAGAAAATAAAAAGAATGCCTTTGTATTTAATGCTTGTGTTTGCAAAGAGGACAGATTCATAACATAAAACTTCCTCTGATTTTTGTTCAAAAACATCACACTGACTTTTATATCTTCACAATGTAAAACTGTCCTAGCATCTGGAGATCCCAGAATGAATGGTTTGAGCAGACTTGACTCTCACTTCTGCTTCCAGCAGTAAGTTTTTGTCATGGCTTATATCACTGTGGGAGGAGTACTGTAATACTGTTGACAGTAATAAACTGCAACATCTTCAGACTGCAGGCCGCTGATCTTGAAAGAATACTGTGTGCCAGATCTACTGCCACTGAACCTCGATGGGACCTCATCTGCCAAGCTGTTTGCAGCATAGATCAAGAGCTTGGGAGATTTCCCTGGTTTCTGCTGATACCACGCCACACTATTGGAAGTGCTTTGACTGGCCTGACATGTGATGGTGACACTGTCTCCCAGAGACACAGACAGGGATGATGGAGACTGGGTCATCTGGATGTCACATCTGGCACCTGTGGTTGGAAAATTAAAAACAAATTTCCAAAATTAATTAATTTAAGAGAACTTTCCTTGAGACCAGGCATGACCAATCATACTAAACTATATATATATATTTCCAATGAAGTTTTCCTTACCTGTAAGCCAGAGCAGCAGCAACCCCAGGAGATGAGTGGCTGGCCTCATGTCTGTGCTATGACCTGTGTGAGGCTGACTCCAATGCAGGGTGTGACCAGTCTATGAAGAAGTGCTCAGGACAGTGGGCTGCCCTCTGGGCATATGCAAATCAGCAATGGCTGGATACAGTCCTAGGACTGCCCAAGTGATTCTTTATAGGCATGTGGTCCTCTTATGTCTCAGATCAGAGAGGCAGTTTATGTTTATTTGTAGGAAGTGTGTTCCTCTACATGGTGCTACAAGGGATCGTCTATGAAGTGTGACTTTCCTTTGATGGCTTTTATAAATAATGTAGAATTACCTTTTTATGTTTCCCTCAATATCAAGGACTGTCATATATGATATAATTATAGGAAGTACATAAATCATTACAGGGTCCTTTTATAGGTAGCTGGACATGTCATTGTGGCCAGGAAGCCACATTTTTTATCTATTTGTAAGATTCTCTTTAAATTAATCTTCCTTTCTGCCCTTCAAATCCTCCCATATACCCCACTTTTCTCTCCTTCAAATCCATGATCTATTTTTCATAACTTTATTATTTTTTGCTATATCTATTAGTATATACACAGATATCTCTAAATATAAGCTGTGAAGTTCTTATAATGATACTTGCATACTTATTTTCAGGGATAACCCTTTGGTCATGGGCAATCAATGGATGTGCTCTCTCTTGGGGAGGAGTACCTCTACTCCTTCAGTGTGACTTGGTTATCTTTAATTTTTCCAGAGATTTGAAGTTTCATGGGCTTTCCCCTATTTGGTTTGGCAAGTTTTTTGTTCTCTTCCTTGTTCAGTTAAAAAAGATGGTGAGACTTTACATTTTTATCTGCTGATATTACTAGGAGGCAAAATATCTCACAGCAAAACCCCTTTTCCTATGGCGCTTACAATAATTTAACCCCATTTTCAAAATGTTTTAAATTATTGGGTGTTGGCATGTTGTATAGATGTATCCATTGGGACTGAACTTCACAACTCACCATGCAGCCTCAGCCTCACAATAATTACCAAAAGAGCAAGAGAATTCTACTAGAAGACATAATTTGTTAGGAAGAAAAGGATCTCATGTAACTAACAAATATTTTCAGGTAAACAATCTCTCAACTTTACTTATTTATGATTGATTAGCTACATAAGAGCCACATGTCTCTAGAGAAGACAAGGTCGTGGAATCTCCCTTTTCATCTGTGCATATGAATTTCCTTCCTAGATTCTATTGGGATTATATCTATGCTCTATATTCCCTTGAGACTTCAGATTATTTTACATGACTTCAATCCCCCTTAACACAAGTTATTGTGTTTAAGGAATGTGAGATTTCTCCCATAAAGGCTCATCCTTTGCCCTAAATGTACATGTTTCCTAAAGTTGAAAATACAATGATCACTATATCTTTCAGATACCAAGAAGACATGTACCTTAGTTCAGTTTTAAGTTGGTGAGATACAAACTCTGTGGTAATAGAAGCATGTAAGAAGGTGAAAGTGGTAGTCACACATGGGTATTTAGAACCATAATGATACTGAGAATATATAAACTCATTGGAAATCAGGATATTATGGTCTTAATGTGAATCTCCATGAGGGATTAAATGATGGGGTTTTACATATGCAAACAAACATAATGTATGAGATAAAGATCAGGCAGGCTGAGAAAGCCACCCACTCAATGCTAGAAAATCATTATTAAGATGAAGAGGGAGAGGTGTTAGTAAAAACAGTAGGTAGATATATTAAGAAATTTATTATCCTAGCATTCAATGACTAATGTGACCTTGAAGGATGTGGTAATAGTTTTGTTGAGGGGTTCATCAAAAAGACTACAATAGACATAAAATGTATGAGCTATGGCCTAATTCTGTCCATTAATATTGATTTATTTCATGTACTAATACCATATATGAATGTTTTTATCAAAGAAAAAATGTATACTCACAAATATAAAGAGTTTATCAAAATGTTAATTTATTAACCAAATGAGAGCAACTGCTTTGAAAAATATATTTGATATGCCAATGCTTATTATTTGGGTACTATCCTGTATATTATTATTGTTTTTAAAATTTTTCTTTTCTTTTATGTGACTGGTATGCCTGTGTGTACAGCACATGTGTGGTTGTACTTGTAGATGAGATTATTGGTTTCATCACTGTAAATGGTTTGATTTCAAGCCACCAGATAGATGTTGATATTGAATCTGAATCCTCTACAAGCTTAAGAAAAAATATGAAATGCTGAACCACCTAAAATTCAACCACTAAATATTTTAATTTTTGGTGGGTTATGGTCACCCTTACAATTTCACCTATAATTTCCCCACTTTACATTAAGTGTCCTTCACACTCACACCAACCACATACTGACTTACACATGCTCTGATACAATACAGAGAAACATAGTACATTCTCATGGACAGTGATTTTATGGATACATTTTTCTCTAAAGACATGCAGAAGTGAATTCTTTGTTACCCAGGTTCCAGATCAAGAAACTTACTGGTGAAAGACAGTCTTCATGTGTTCTTCACCTGCCTCACACCTGGGGAAATCAACAGAACATTTTCATAATCTCCAGAAAGTTAGACTTCACTTGCAACACATTGGTTTTACTGTTGGACGGACAATGTCTGAACTTTTCAGTTGACTATCACTATTTCACTTCCTTCATTAAGAGATATTCTCATAATATTCTACAGTTATTATTAACACAACATATGTCAGTTTTTTGTCAGCCTAAGTCACTTATCCTTCACAGTATTTTGGAAACCCATTTTCACAAGAGCAGAAGGAAGGAGAAGATGAGCAAGGATGCCAGGATCGTGAGGGACTGGCCTATCAACAGAGACAGTGGGCTTGATCTATTGGGAGCTCATCAAATCCAGCTGGACCAGGACTGAATGAGCATATGACCTAACCAGACTCTCTGAATGTGACTGCCAATGGGGACTGACTGAGAAGCCAATGATAATGGCACTGGGACCTATCTCTTCTGCATGTATTGGCTTTTTGGGAACTTATTCTATATGGATGCACATCTTCTTAGACCGAGATGGAGGGGGGAGGGTCTTGGGCTTCCCATAGGGCATGGTATCCTGCCCCATCCTTAAGGAAGCAGGGGGAGGGCGGTGGGGTAGTGGGGGAGTGGGAGGGCCGGGAACAAGGGGAGTAAATGTAAATTTTTCTTTTAACAATAAAAAAAACAAAAAAGAAACCCATTTTCCAACACTCTTCATTGTCTTAAATCAAATAGCACATTACAACTCCTTTTCATGTAGTGTTCATTAAATCTTCATAAGATCTACAAAATGTTATACATAGAACAGTATGAAATGATAGCATTACTCTCTCTCTCTCTCTCACACACACACACACACACACAAAAAAAAACATTTCAAAGAAAAGAGATGGCCTAATTTTAATATTGTTGCCTAGTGCCATTGAGAGTAGTATATGGACTGACTCCTGATGAACACAAGGAAACTACACATTATGGTGCTGCACATTTGGAGTAGAAGCAGTACAAGTCTTCAGATCTTTTCCACAACAATTAAAGAAGGCTTTGAATATAAAGTTCAAACTAATATTGGCTTATATCTAGTTCCTTTTTGGTCTCAAATATAGGATTGCTGTGGTCTGTTATCTCAAATTGGGGTTTTGATGCATTCATGCTATTACCAATATTCAAGAGTAAATAAAATAAAAATCAAAACAGACTTTTCTACAGTCAACGTAATATTGCTTCTTGCTGTTCTTTTCACTTACTAAAATGATTTTGAGATCAGATTGGGGACGTCAATATCAGATTTATTAGGTAAAATGTTTCCTCTCAGACATTCCATTCTGATTTCTCCCTATGGCCTTTATGTTTTCAACTTTGGAAACTTTTTAGGATATTAGCCAACACCCTAGGTTATAAGGATATACAATCCAGCATCTGCATTAGTTCTCTGGACTACAATGGATAAATAGAAAAGGAAACAGGTTGAGACGAATATTTCAAACCAAGAATGAACATTATTCACAACCATATTTCTAGGACAAGTTGGCTTCATATGTTCCACAAGGAATTGTTAGTCCCTAGAGTGTCAATGACTAACTGTAAATATTAAATTTTTCAGATAATTCTCACAGGAATGGACAAAGTCCAAGCAACTCCTATAACTCATAAATATCTTCAGTAATGTAGCAGGATACAAGATTAACTCCAAAAAATTCAATAGCCATCCTTATGCTAATGATAAATGGGCTGAGAAAGAAATTAGAGGAATATCACCCTTCACAATAACCACAGATAATATAAAATTTCTTGGAATAACTCCAACCAAACACATGGAAGACTTGTATAACAAGAACACTAAATCTTTGAAGAAAGAAATTGAAGTCACTAGAAAGTGGAAAGATCTCCCATGCTCATGGATAGGTGGAATTAACATAGTAAAAATGGCAATCTTACTAAAAGCAATCTATAGATTCAATGCAATGCCCAACAAAATTCTTCACAGACCTCAAAAGAAGAGTACTCAACTTTGTGTAGAAAAGCAAAAATATCTCAATCGTACCATAGAAGTTTCGCATGATGGATGGAGATGGAGCCGGAGGCCCACATTCACACCAGAGCGGGGGATTGTGCTGCCAAGGTCCAGTGGAGGGGTAGAGGGAGGGAGAGGATGAGCAAGGACGTCAGGACAGATCCCACAGAAAGAACGTCACCCCCATGACAGCTGGAAGTAATTCTAGAGGACGACGTCCCCTCTCCCAGTAAAGTTAGCACTTGGATTTAGGGACATCATTTAAGGGTTGATTATAATTAGTATACAATTGAGGATTGGGGGAGGAATTTTATAAGCTCAGGGACCCTTTAAAAGAAAAGGGGGGGGAATTGATGGGATTAATAGATTGATATTTGTGAGCTATTTTTATAGATAATTATATTGGCATATGTATTATTATATATATTGATATATATTTACCATTTTACAGTGTACATTTCTACCACTGATTAAGATACTTATATATTGTTTATGTATTGATACCATATTGCAATGTATACTTGTTAATTGTTTACATTTGGAGGGTCATTGTCCTCATTTATTACACAGTTGTTTATTCACTTAGTCTTTAAGTCATATAGATATTAAGAATTGTAGATCAATAGTCATCTATGTTTGCCATATTTATAGCTAGACTAATCAGGTTCTTTAGATACATAGAGATTATATTCTGTATAAATAGTCTTCAACCTCTTCAAAGAGCTGTAGAAAATGGCATTTCATCTAACCTGGAATTCTGTGGTAAAGAGACACAAACGCTCCTGGCTACACCGACCTATTCCCGAGAGACTGTTGAGCGCCAAAGACACTCCAATTGGAGCTTGTCCTCTTCTTGGCAAAACCGGCCTCTGGGCAAGGAACTGCCCATACCTCAACTACTGACAAAATACATAAAAGCTGGAAATGGATAAGCAGAACTGTCAAATCCTGCCAAGACAGGGTAAGATGGTTTTGAAAATTTTCTTGCCTTTAAAAATAATCTGTCAGTAATGCTTAGCCAAAGTTGGTTGCTTCAACACTGCAAATGTGACTTTGGGTGATTGCCCAGGTAGCCAGCTGTCTCTGTGACTTGTTACATATTTTGGAAGTTGTTTGATTGCACTTCCTAATCACTCAGGTAATGTTATTTCCCTTCTCAGATCTTTGATTGGGTTGAAGATTAGATAAATGTACTTAGTTACTTTCTTCTCATGACTTGGCCAATTTATTGATTGCATAAGAATTAAGCTAATTGACTGAGATGGAGGGGGGAGGGCCTTGGGCTTCCCATAGGACAGGGTATCCTGCACCATCTTGGGGAAGCGGGGGGAGGGCAGTGGGGTAGTGGGGGAGCAGGAGGACCGGGAACAAGGGGAGTAAATGTAAATTTTCTTTTAACAATAAAAATTAAAAAAAACAAACCCAGGATAACCAAAACAATCTTGTCGAATAAAAGAACTTCTGGAGGAATCACAATTTCTGACTTTAAACTCTACTACAGAGCTACAGTACTGATAACAGCCTGGTATTGGGATCAAAACAGACAGGAGAACCAGTAGAATATAATCGAAGACCAAGATATTAATCCACACACATTCAAATACCTGATTTTTTTTTACAAAATTCAAAAAGTATCAAAATGAAAAAAAAAGAAAGCATATTTAACAAATTGTGCTGGCATAACTGGATATCAACATGTAGAAGAATGAAAATGGATTAATATCTAACACTATGCACAAAACTCAAGTCCAAATGGATCAAAGGCCTCAACATAAAGCCAGTCACACTGATGCTTATAGAAGAGAAAGTGGGAATTACACTAGAATTCTCTGGAACAGGAGACCACTTTCTAAATATAGCTTCAGTAGCAGAGACACTGAGAGAAACACTTAATAAATGGGACCTCCTGAAGCTGAAAAGCTTCTGTAAAGCAAAGGACATGTTCAAAAAGACAAAATGACAGCCTACAGAGTGGGAAAAGATCTTCACTAATCCCATATCAAACAAAGGTCTAATCTCCAAAATATACAAAGAATTCAACAAATTGGTCATCAATAGAATAAATAAACCAAATAAAAATGGAATGGAGTAAAGACCTAAACAAAAGAACCTAAATTGGCTGAAAGACATGTAAGGAAATGTTCAACATCTTTAGTCATCAGAGAATGCAAATCAAAACAACTCTGAGATTCCATCTTACACCTGTAAGAATGGCCAAGATCAAAATTACTGATAAAAGCATGTTGGAGAGGTTGTGGGGTGAAGGGAACACTCCTGCATTGCTGGTGGGAATGCAAGCTGGTACAGCCACTTTGGATGTCAGTGTGGTGATTTCTCAGAAAATTAGGAAAGAACCTTCCTCAAGATCCAGTAATACCCCTCTTGATTATATATCCAAAGGAAGCTCAACTATGCCACAATGACATGTGCTCACCTATGTTCATAGCAGCATTGTTTGCCCTAACCAGAACCCGGAAACAACCTAAATGCACCTTGACCAAAGAATGGATTACGAAAATGCAGTACATTTACACACTGAAATATTACACAGCAGAAAAAGTTAACATCATCTTAAATTTTGCAGGCAAGTGGATAGAACCAAAAAATATCATTTTGAGTGAGGTAACCCAGACCCAGAAAAATAATTATCACATGTACTCACTCATAAGTGGTTTTTAAACATAAAACAAAGAAAACCACCCCACAATTCACAATTCTAGAGAATGTAAACAGCGATGAGGACCTTATGAGAGACACACGTGAATATAATCTACATGGGAAATAGAAAAAGACAAGATCTCCTGAGTAAATTGTTAGCATGGGGACATTGAGATAGGGTTGAAGTGGAAGGGAGTGGGGGGGAGAGGAGCATAGAAAAATGTAGAGCTCAATAGAAATCAATAAAAAAAACAAAAAAAACACTACCTAAAATCAAATAAGATGAAATTTTTGATTAATGAAATCTCAATATTCCAGGGCTATTTTTTAAAAAAATACTTCATTTCTTTAGTGAGTATGTGTGTTTGTGTGTGCATATGTGCACATGCATATGTGTGCATGCCTGACATAATACAAACATGGTCATAGTACATATTATGATCGATTATTTTGTGAGGCCTGGAAATAAATTCTGGTTGTCATCTTTCATAGTAAATGATTTGGCCATATGAGACATGCCATAAACAGATAATGTTACTTTGTATTAGAATATTTATTGGCAATAGATTGTTTACAATGTATAATTAACTTTCATATTCATATTCTAAAGAAAAAAAATTCCCCTATTTCATCTTGTTGTAGAGAAGGCCATTAGTTTTCATTGCAACTGACATAGTTTTGTTTAACTCCCTTTTCTTTCTTGGTTGTCCTTATAGTCTTGAATGTCTTTACTCTAATTCAAAGATCCCCTTCAACTATCTTAAATCCTTTTGGCATTAGTACTAGTAGGGCAGACTTTCTGTCCTCCATAATACCCTGGAGAGGCTGCCCATTCTCTACCCAAGTGCTGACCAGAACACACATTAGCATGAAATTTAGGTGTATGATGCTATCTTAGCATACCCTGAACTTGTAGATCATGTATGTGTCCATTCACAGAGATGAAAACTTTCACAGTGGAGCCCAACTAACACTTGTTATAGACAGCGTAGGTTGCATCCACTTTATTACAAACAAAGAAAACATGTTATGTTATTTTACTTTTAAGATTAGATTTTAAAAGCACCTTTTGGTACTTTACACATAGCTGTACCAAATAGAAGATTTGCATATTGCTCATTATGAAGGATCTCTTCTTGTAAGTGCTGGACAAAACTAGCCCCCTTTTCTTCCTTGACTACTCAGGAGTCTTCATATCAAGTTCTCAGAGTAAGGATTCATGCTCAGGTTTTGGGGCTGATTTTTCTCTGGATTGCTGATATGGAAAGAAACAATTATGAAAAAGAATGTAGAGGAATGGGGTTTCTGCAGCTCTGCTGATTCAGATGGATGTTCTTTTCATGTGTGGGACTACTGGTCTTGTTCTTCAGGAATGGGCCTGTGAGGTTTAGAGAGTGAAAAAAAGAGAACACTGGCTCTTGTGGCAAATCTGACAAGTACCAACATGGATAGTCTAGGTGATTTCTAGGAAGGTTCCACGCTCTCATTACATATCTTTCATATTGTGTGTTTTAGATTATGAATAAAAGTCATGAGTAGAAAAAGTATGAAATAAACAATGAAGAAAAATCATTTTAAAGTATCATTAAGTTTGTACATAACCTTTACTTTCTGTTATTTAAAGATTCACTAGGTATGCTGTGATCACAAAAAATGCACTTTCTATACCTGTCACTCTTGAAGGGTCAGTTTTCATCTTCTACATGTCCAGTAAGAGTCTACTACATAATGATGGTAAGACTTACTTGCATTGGTTCCCATAGAGGTCAGACAAGTCTCCTATTTCCAGATCTAATGGGTGTCCAAAAAGTTTTCTGGAGTCCCAAGATGCTTTCAGTGTCAGTGAGTAAGGAAAAAATTTTACACTGAAATGCAGTAAAGGTTGAGGATATGGATCTGTTTTTATTACTGTCAACAATATATAAAGTATCCTCCCACGGTGATACAACCTCGAATAAAAACCTCCTGCTTGAGGTGTCAAAGCTGCCTCATTAATTCCTTCTTTTGAGTTCAAAATGATATAGTTTCTGTGGCAAAAGTAAACATATTAAGGGGCAATTATTCCCTCTAACTTTCACCTATTAAAATAGTAAGCATCAAACAAATGGGTTTTTCCAAGAAAATACTCATATATGTGGCATGAGATCCACTGTAGGAAGGAGATTTCACAGTCTCACACAGGTTGATGAAAATACAACAATTATGATCAACGGTAGATAGAACTACATCTTGAGCAGGGATGTTTTGATGTATGTATCACTGTATTTAATATTTAATCTCATTCCAGGACCACAGAAGACTCAGATCATACTCTAGATATTTGTCCCATCTTTCAGTGTGATAACCTTGAATCAAATTTCTATTTTTATTTTTACTTTCAAATTGACTGATTGAGAACAGGTATCTTGGCTAGGTTTGGGACACTTTATGTGACCTCAAGTTCTGTAGAATGGGGAATTCCCTGATACTTTGTAAGGAGATGTTGAACAGTTGACAATGATGAGTAACTCAGTCTTCAGAACAAGTGACATCTATGTATTCCATGAGAAATTGTTACCTATAGTACATACAGAACTAAAATTTTAGCCAAATTAATCATCAAGTAGTCTAATAAAACAATCCATAAATGGGCTAATGAAATAGATAAAAATTCTCACAAAATAAAACACCAAAGAAGAATAAACAACCTCTGAATCTTTCAATTTATCTGCCCTTCTTCTGTAAAGATTTGTGATACTTGGAAATGAGATGTGTTGTAGATGCCTGATTTGTGGCTGAACACAACACTCCTTCTTATTCTCAACACTTTGACTGTTTGTGAGTCTCTGTACTAGGCATGATGCATTGCACAACTAATGTAAATTGAGAGCTACTAATCTATGTTTAAAAGGAAACTAATTTAGACTGTAGTTTAACACTGAATCCATTTAGTAAAATAATAATGGTAGGTTGGCCTCTGGGGCCTGTCAGATTCTCAATCTTTGGTTTTTATTTATACCAGCAACATGAGGAATGAGTTCCTTCCTTTGAAGTTGTCAGCAAACTACAAGCACAAAGTAAAGAAGAAAAATGGAATTGTGAACAGCTTTTAAAACTATATGCTTGCCCCCAGTGGTATATTTCTTTTAGCAAGTTCACACCCCAAATATGTACAGTAACGACAACTGATAATCAAACATAAACACTAGGTCTGATGGGGTAAATTTTCATTCAAACCACAATAGCAACTAAGAGCAATGATAATCACCCATCATGAAGGGATGTATCACCAGCATGGGACAGAGGTTTTTTTGGCAACTTTTTTATTCTGGGATGATCATAACATGCTTTGATATCTAGTTCAAATAACACTCATTTGTGTTAGTAATAATATACTTGAAACTTATCAAATAATAGATTATTTTGTAGGTTATCACAATGTTCTTAATATTAGTTTTCCCTTTCTCAACTCCCTTCTTAGCCCTTTTCTCCCATGCCTCTTCACCCAAAATGCCCCAGTTCATTATTCTCTTCTCCCTTTCATATAACAATCCTCTACTTCCTAAACTTAGGATACTTTTTACCATGCCCCACCATAATGGCCCCTTTCTAATTTTCTGGATTCAAGAACTAGTCAAACTTAAGTACACAGTGCTAAAGATAACGTTCTATATTTTTTTTACCAGTTGCATCCAATTACAGTGAAATTTTATACTTTAATTTTCTTCTTAGCCAAATAATGAAATGGAACTTCAAACTATAAAACAGAGGGAAATTATCTTGTTCACAGAAAACTGTGTGCAACTGAATATAATCATACTAATTTAATTAAATGGACATTGGAATGACAACTCTCCAATGGTGTCTATATAGATACATATAATCACATGTGTGTATACAGCATGAAAGAGATGTTAAACTTCCTAGAATGACAGAAAGTTAGGCTTCAGATATGAAATTATGGTTTAAGAGCACACAAAAATGGATTTATTATGAGAATTATAAATGTTGTGAAGAAACAGTTATAAGGGAATAGCATGGCAGAGGCTCTCCATAGAGATGTCAGTCACTATCAGTAGAGAAAGTATGAATGATGGTGTCATTGCAGGGCATATGATCACATGTGAGACAAGAAAGATCTGTTTCTACAATTGTTATGGATTGTGAGGCATTTATAGCAAAAGCCTACAGTTAAGATTTCTGATTCTCAGGTAAAGAAGAGAGTGGGCATCAGTGTATGCCTGGTGCCAATACATAAGCAACAACACATTTTCATTTTATCTCATTTTCCAGGTGATAAATCCCATCTTCTACATCCTCGTAGGGAGCCTGTCCATATCCATGAGACTTGTGATGCTGCTATAAAGCTACTGCTATATTTATTTTCATTTTTTTATTCTTCCCTCGTATAATACATTCCAGCCAAATCTCCCCTTCTTCCATTTCTCCCAACTCCTCCCAATTGTCTCTCCACCAGAACCATTGCTCTTAAATTTCCCTTCATAAAAAAGCATGCCTCCTGAGGATTCCATCTACATACCACCTGTAACAAGATGCAGTAAGAGTAGGCACAAAGACGCATATCAAGACTTGATAAGGCAACCAAATAGGAGGAAAAGGAACTCAAAAGCAGTCAAAAGAGTTGGAAACAATCTTATTCCTATATTTAGTAATCCCCCAAAACTCCTAAACTAAACAACCATAATGTATATGCAGAGCACTTAGTGAAGAACCATGCAGGCTCTGTGATTGCAGTTTCAGGCTTTGTGAGTCCCCATTAGCCCTGCTTAGTTGATTCCATGGGCCATGTTCTCATAGTGTTATGGCTCCTACAACACTGCCTCTCTGTCTTCTCTAATGGTTCCTTGAACTCCATCTAATGTTTTTCTGTGGGTCTCTGCATCTGCTGCCATCAGCTTCTGGAGGCAGCCTCTATGATAAATATTAGGCTAAGTACTGATCTATGAGTTTAGCAGAATATCATTAGGAAAATGTTCATTGACATTTCTTTCTTCCCAGTCATCTTTGTTGTTGTTTGTTTGTTCTTTTAGATCTGTGGGGGCATCTAGCTTTTGGTTCCTGTCTATCCATGCATTGTCAAGCTTGAACAACCTCTTCTGGCATGGGCCTCAAGTTAGACCAGTCATTGGTTAGACACTCCCACAGCTCCAAGTCACCATTGCCCCATCACATCATGCAGGTAGGAAACATTGTAGGTCAAAGGATTTGAGCCTGGTTTGGTATACCAAACCTAGTGCAGTAGAAAGTTCCTGCATCTATGAGGGTAAAACTAGTAAGGATTCATATTAATAGAGGATACAGAGCCTGAATCACCCATCTTCTATAAGCAGTCAAGGCTTACAGCAGTGGGACTATTGCTAGATTTTACCATTACACATTTGTAGGAAAGAGAGCAGTGAGAAGGATGAGAAAGGGAATATGGAGGTCATAGTAGATGAAAGAAACTCGAGGTTACTATATTCCTGCATGAAAATTTGGAAAAATTTATTTCAATGCTGTTTTTACTCTGTTAGTGGCAAATTTTATATTATCTTATATTCCTTAGACCTGAGGGGTTTTATAGAGTTAGATTTAATATGTCTCATAGAATGATTGCTTCTAAGATTTGTTGATCATACTCATGAATGTTTATCTTGGGAGCAACAAATATTAGAAAACCTTCTTAACTCATCCATGATTTTATGAATAAAATCCCTTAAATACCAATAAGAGAGTTAGTGTGTGTTTTGTACTTGTGTATATTAAGGAGGGAAACAAAAGTTTTGCAGTAGATTTTTCCAAAGATTGTTGATAATTGGGTGTGACTCTGTCTTAGAAAGCCATGAGTTGTGTATTAAATGCCATGTCACTAATCCAGAATTTAACATTCCCTTACTTTTTGTCCAGTGTTGAAAAGTGGCAGATATCTTACATCATCTTCCTCAAAAAGAAGTTACTTACTTAATAGCTGTCTCTTCTTAAAACAGCTTCATACATTTCAAAATTGCACATTTCTCTCTAGGGAGAAAAATCTATTCAATATTGATTAAAGATCAGTTGTTGTCTTGGCGTGACTATCAATGGTTCTTTAGTTCAAATACCAAAATTGAGGTATGCCCCCTTGTGGTGCAGGAGACTTGTCTGTTCAGTCAATCATGTTTTAAATAAATGCTGATTGGCCAGGTAGGAAGTATAGGCGGGTCAACCAGACAGGAAGTAGAGGCAGGGCGAGTGAAAAGTCTGGGAAGCAGGAAGCTTAACTGGCATTCCTGTACAGTCCCTCTGAGAAGCAGGATGTAAGCTGCCTCGCTGAGAAAAGGTACCAGCCATGTGCCTGGCATGGATGGGAACAATGGGTTAATATAAGTTATGGGAGCTGGTAGGAAGACTGAGCTAATGGGCCAATCAGTGTATAACATAATGTAGAGTCTCTGTGTGATTTTCTTTGGGGCTTGCCGGCTGTGGGGTACTGGGCTGGACAGAAACCCCAACAAGGGAGCCAGCCCTCATGTTACACCCTTGTTCTAGACAACCAATAACAATCATAGAGATAAGCAAAGGTGACACAGAAGGAGAGGCAACTCCTTAATGTTTCAAGGCTTTTTTTTTCTTTCCAGACTAGGTGCAGTCTTCTGCAGAGCTTTCCATAGAAAGCCTACTAGCTTTTCAGAGCTTCTGAATAAAGTTCAACTTTCTTTTCTTTCTATATATCTATCTTAAATCTTTCTGTAAATCCATAACCAACAAAGACAAGACACTTAAGAATGGATGGTGGTGGGTGGCTTGGTTGGGATGGGAGGAAGGTGAGGGAGTGGGAGGAGCGGAGGGTGTGAGAACTGGAACAAGTATGTAAAATGAGAAAAGATTGTTTAAAAATTTTGATAAAAAATGGTGATTCCATCATTTCCATATGATTATAGTGAGTATGTGATACAGTCCAACAAGAAATTTTAATCATTTATATTCTAAATGAGTGTTCTACAATAATTTTCATGAAAAAAATCTATATCTTAAAGTATTTTGTTATACTAAAGGTGTCTTAGCCCACAGAGGGCAGAAATTCTGGGTCTCCCCAAAATCAGATGCTATAACCAAAACCAAAATTCAAGTGGCAAGCTGGTTAAAATCAAGACTAAATTGATGCACCTGTTTTCCATCGTGAATGCAAGTGTTCTCAATTATTTAATATTTGTCTTTGAAGGCACACAACTTCAAGGGTTAAACTGTCAAAGAATTGAGATATGTGTAGGATTTAAAATGTTTATATAAGTATGAATTAGTCAGGCAGTGGTTGCACACCCCTGGAGGCAGATACAGATGGATCTCTGTGAGTTCCAAGCCAGCCAGGTAAAAGACTAGTTCTAGGTCTGCCAGGGCTATTACAAAGAGAAACCCTGTCATGAAAAAAAAGTACAAAAATAAATATGTCTTAATATTTATCTCAGTATCCATTCACTAAGAGACTCTGTTGAAATCATTGTTCACATCACTTTTTGGAGCACTTTGGTTCCAAGGAGAAGCACATGTACTTCCTCTCTGTGAGGTGAACTTCTTGCAAAGCTGATTGTTCCTAAAATTACAGAAACAACAGCAGACTATCAAAGGAGTGTAGTTGTATACAATTGTGTTAACTATTTAGGTTCTCTCATGAATCATCAAGTAGACAAAGCAAATTAGAGAAATGTAAGGTGAGTCAACTATGAATTATGAGTTATTAGATAAAATTCCTTTCAGGATTGGGATTCTTATGAGCAGAGCTCTGCAACTACCTGAAACAAAATCAATTAAGTGAACACAAAGTAAAATAATGATGCCATGTGTTATCATGCATCTATTTTCCTAAGGCTCTAAGGACCTTGGTAAAGAATAAATTCTGTTTAGAAAATAAAGCCTTTAAGAACATGTTCTAATAATACAAATAAATTAAAGTGATTTTAATATAAAATAATCTTGAAATAATAACTCAGCAATGACAGTTTTTCTAAGGATGAGTCCAGCTTGAAATTCACAACTTATCTTTTTTATTTCCCTTTGTCCACTGATGAAGAATCCAGAATCACTTTTTATTAACCTAGTGAAGAGTATTATGAATATAGATAATGAGTATATATAGGAAAGGGTATTTTTTTCAGCTTGTGTCCTGGTCCTGACTTTACTGATTAAGAACTGTTTCATATGTTCATGTGTGCAAGTGTTTTTGGGCAGAGAGAGGCAGAACCAAAGAAACACACACACACACACACACACACACACACACACACGTTTCTGATTCTTTTTAATTTGTATTGTTGACTTTGGGTGATGTCAGCTTTCCCCATTTACAACCAGGTGCCGATTGAGAACTTGAGAACAAGAATGATGGGTTGTTGCTCCCTGCAGTGCTGATGGTACTGCTGGTTGTGTAATCAGAAAATTACTACAACAGGGAGCAACTAGCTGTCTAAATCTATGATTTTAATGCCACATAAGATCAATATAACTTGATGTTTTTGGAAAAGGCAAAATATTTACAAAATGTCTTTTCTCTATGTGTTTGAATGAGAGTAGATCATTAAGTCCCAGTCAGAAATGTCCTGGAAGGGCTTAATAATTTAAATCATCCAGTGCTTATTCGGAGAAATAATCGATGAGAAAATTCTTCTGTACACTAAGCAAGATTTTATTGTGTACACTTAGAAATTTTTACTGATAATTTCTCCTTGTGAATTGAGATGCTCATTGTATCTGCTAGGTTCCAATGCCAAAACTACCACTTTCACCTTAAAAGCAGCAATCTGTTCAGTCCAATCAAACTTTCAAATTGGGCAAGTCTAAAAACCTCCAGTTTTGGCACTGTTAGAACATTCATAAAGTAAATTTCATAAACATGTATAACAGGACAGAGATCTGCAAGCTACTATTTTGTCACAGTGAAGTGCTATTTATTGGATTATGGATTATAAGAAGGTCTTAGTCTTGACCTAAATTCATAACAGTTGCTATTGTGACTCTTGACCCATAAATTTCAAAAAATGCAAACTTGACCAAGACATAACCTTACTTAACAAATTTGCTCTTGCTTGGTTAATGGGGCAAGTGAAATGCCACTTATTTAAAACGTAAACCTGCTGAACTGTCATCTCCTGATTTAAGAGATGAGAAATAAGTTTTTAATGCTATGTGCTAAGTGTTAAGAAGCACTGTCTCAGCACTCTAATTCACAGTGGTCAGAGGTAATACATGAAAGATACATTATCTGCTTGTTTTTTTTTTATTTTGTAATTTGTAAGAAGATAGAGACATTGGCATTCAGACCCTTCAAATTCTTCTCCAATAGAACAGGTCCGTGAATATTACATTAATGTACCACCTTCTAGAAGATGTAAATATAAAGTATGAGAATATTTGAAGTTTTTTTTTAATTTCTTAAATTTAAGTTATATAGTAACATGATGGAATGTTTTATGGAAAACTCATGATGGAATGTTTTACGGAAGCTCAGAAATTCAAAGTCTTATTAGCATATACTTTGAGAAACTTAAAGGACTTCCTGAAAACCCTGCACCACAGAAAAAGAATCCAAGGTGATGTGTTTTCTGACAGCTGCCACTTCATCAAAGAGCTACATTAGATTGTTCACACAGAAGAAGCATAAAGATGTCTATCACCATCAACATTACATCAGGTGACCAATAGAGGGAGACACAGTAAACAGAGAATGTAGTTGGCATCAGGTCTACTCTTCTGACTCTATATTTAAAACCAAGAAGCTTAGGATCATTTACATAGGTTATAAGGTCAAAGAAGGACTTATAGAGTGCTGTTCAAGTCCCATTGACAGACATTTATCCTGCCCTAATTTCTACTCCAAATGTTTTGTTATTGATGTTTGTAATTGATCCATTTATTGAAGAAGTTAGTGAGAGTGGACATATATGTGCCATTTTTTCTATATCCCTCTGAAAGGAGAGCAATAAGATAATGGTGCTTGTGTGCAGTTGTCCTCAGCAGTGCTGTTATTGGTGATTAAACACCTTTTCAAATGCTTGCAAACTAAATTCTTCTGCCCTTCATTTACTGCCATCAGATAATTTTATTTCTTTATTGTGTTACCATGCTATGTGAACATTCCTACCATGGTACAAAGGTGCACAGAGGACAAATTTGTTTAGTTGATGTTGTGAGTCGTGAGATACAAACTAGTTGTTGATTCTGTGCCTTTACCACCTGAGCCATGCTGATGGCCTCATTATGAGAAATTCTTAATTACTTTGACTGACTTGGCATACATGTACAATGAGGATGGGCAATAATATATTTTTAGTAATACATTGTATAAATTTTTATAGGAAATTTTTGTATTTATATTATTAGGGAAATGATTTCTTCTTTTTCATCCTGCCTTAGAGAAGGTTTAACTGTAAAGTACAAAGTTATGTTCCACTTACTTTTGGTTGCCATAGAATTTAATTTTCTTAAATATCATCCGAAGTCTCTCCTTCAACTAACTTAAATCCCCAAAACCCTGAGCATTAATACTACTGGGTCAGATTTTAGGTCCTTCTCTAAAAGAGCCTGGAGGAAGACAAGCAGACTGCCCTTTCTTTTCTCAAGGGCAGAGCAAAGCATACACCAGCACAAATGTAAAGTTTGTGGTACTATCTAGGCAAGCCTGGGCTTGTAGATGATGAATGTTTGTATTCAAAGGGATGCAGTCCCCACAGTAGAGTCTGCTGTAGGGAGAATGAACTGTATTCATTGTATTACAAATATAGGATACACTTTACCTCAGGACCTAGCAATACCACTCTTGGGCATATACCCAAATGATGCTTATCTCCTGATCTACATGGTTTCCTAATGATTTTCTGGAGTCCCACACAGATTCAGTGACAGTAGTTCAGGGATAGTCAAGATTTTTAAAGAAGAGGCTGAAGATGTGGGATTTTATTACTGTTGGCCCAGTGATACTGTCCTGAATAAAAACTTTCCCATATTGGTGAGGCCCAGATACCACATGAGTTCCTTCACCTGGAGAAATTTTCTAACTTTGTGTGAAAACAAAGAAACAAGCAAAAAAGCAAAAATAAATAAAAGTTGAAAAACTCAGTCTAAAGTTGAAACCTTAGAAGGGGGTGACTCTGGGGTACTATTCTCCACCTTAATTACCAACCATCTGCTCTGACATTTTTGGTATAGGTAGAATTGAAAGGAAGGAAATGAAAACAGGAGGTAGGGGGAAAATCAGCCCTGAATGGTAAGACCATTTTCAACCTCTGTACCTTCCCAACATGAATGGATGATTCGTATCAACAATTGCAGTCAAATAATAGAGTCTGAGGTTAAACTGTGTCTCCCAAATTTATTGTTTAAAGTTCTTATTTCTTTACTGTAATTCTTTTTGCTTTCTGGTTGATAAGTTGTCACTATGCTTGCAGCAGACAGCATTTAATATTTTTAAAATACTTTCTGTCTCCTTCTCTTCCCACCTTCTTTTTAACACATTTCCTTTTCCAGTATAGAAGGAAAAGAAAGGAATAGGCAGGAATTTTTCCATCCTCAAGGAAGTGGCCGAGGGGCACTATTCACTTTTGTTCTTATGCTACATAGAATAATGTGGTAAACGTACATCAAAAGTCAAAAGTATGTGTTAAGAGTATTTTCACAGTGTCAGTCATACTCTGGTTTGAAAATAAGAAATTTTTAGAATCCTAAAGATGTAGATATAAAAGAGAAGCATGATACAGTAAGAATACATGGGAAAGTATGTCTTCTTCACCAGAACTTGAATTAATAAAGGCAAACACAACAACAAAGATTTACAAAACTATGTGATTGTCTTTGCAGATAGTGGGGAGGAGAGTGGGCATAAATGTGAGTAGAGACTAAAAATCCCTTTTTCCTCCATTTGGCAAGAAAGTACCTCTGATTTTTGTCATGGTAGTATCACACTCCTGAAATGGATTAAAATAAATAAAGGATATACAGATGGACAGATGATAGATAGATAGATAGATAGATAGATAGATAGATAGATAGATAGATAGATAGATCGAACAGCTGGAAGTGACCAGACAAAATAAAAGTCTCAAATTACCAGAAATAAGAGAATAACAGCACATCTGTGGTTGGAAAAGCAAAACAGAAGATCAACAGAGTTCAAACAAATGTCAACAGTAAGGTCAGAATCTGTGATATGGATGTCTGAGTGACCATGGAAACTTGAAGAGGTAAGGAATCAAAATCGAGAGCATCTAAATAAAAGAATAAACAAGACACACTTTTAATGCATGTGATTAATTGGAATTTTAATTAGAAATTTTATAAGATAAAAGGGGAATAAATGTGAAGGAAAATTTAAGCATAAAAAGAGAAGATTGTATATCTGTAAGAAAGAAATCAGAGGAGAAGCAAATGCTGAGGTTTGAGAACTGGTGAAAGTGCCCTTACAGACTCAGATACTAGGGATTCAGCACATTCTGTGTAGTTCCCTTGGCAGGAAAGTCTGCAAAATGTTGCAATCGAATTCTTTTATAATGGGTCCCAAGGATATGGAATTTCCCCATGAACACAATGCTGAGAGATGGAAAAGAATGAGGACCTATTCCCAGTTAGAGGAGGGAGAAATTACATATAGTAAGGACAAACTATCAGGCATTTTTTCACAGAATATGGCAATTGTGGATCATTGAAAGGTTAGTTGTGATAAGAACTTACCTTGACTGGGATTCTTCAATTTTTGCTTATCTCTTGTCTACTAAACATTATCCTTTTTTAAGTATCCCAGAGATGTGTCTGGGTGTCACTAGACTACATTATTGTTATGTTGTGCCAAATGTTGGCTCCAAGAATGATAATTTTGCTGACAATGACCTAAATGATGGTATAGGAAAATGCCAGGCAGAACTCTGGCCAGGCAAACAGAAGGTAAACAGAAAACTGAACTCAACATTTCTAATAAATATTGTGACCTTGGTTTCTGTTTGTCATGTAAGTCACCAATAGAAAATTAACTTGGGCAAGGGCATCTAACTCCTGATAAATCAAATCAGCATCCAACAGACCAAAGTTCCATGCTAACTCTCAGGCTGTTCTGTCCTGCAAGCCACCATCGATAACTACCAGCTCTTACTGAAACTGGTAAGCCTATTTTTTGAGACTTCCCATGTATTTGTGTCCTTCAATAATCTAATCTTTCTCTCCATGGTTTTTCTTTGGTTTCAAAGTGCCTTGATTACATTTCTTTGTCTTCCTAAGGAGCCAACTAGGGAAACAAACAAGCTAAAAACTGGTATCTGAACTTTATGTACATGTAACCTAGGTTCAACACCTGGAAGGCAGAAATTTTAATCCAAAATTTAGCAGTCTTTTAATTTTCCTTTGTGTTATTAAGCATTTTTTGTTAAATTTTTAAATCATAGAAGTACCAAAATCTATGGAGGTTGCAGGAGAACTATCTGCTGTGTTTATGAAAGACATGGTTCACAACATAGCTTGGTGAAGTGGCTGTGGAACATAATTCACTTCTTGGATGGCAGAGTAAAGAGGAAGGTGATCATCAGTGTGTGAAAATGTGCTTTCATTCAGTAAATGCTATGAGTATAGTACTAGAAAAATAGACGTTAAAATTAGACATTTAGTTCTGACTTATATGTTTACATTTCTAACACCACATACATATGTGGCAAAGACTAAGTAAAAGTGTAGGCCATGCTAACAGTTTAAAAACTCATGGCAGAGAAAATTCCTCTTTGAGTTGGGACCCTAGCTGCACTGAGAAAGGGAGAGTGTAAAGTTACTTTTGTTGATGTCACATCTTTGTATCTGGCAAATGAGAGAACTTCAGTGTCCCTCATTTTTGAGGTCCTTCTTCCTGCTTGACAGTTTTAACAGTTGTCATAACTCCTTCAGACACATCTTTTGACCAGATGGAGATAGATGTTAATATTCTCAAGCTGTTTTTTATAACCCTTTTCTTTCACTAACCAATTTGCTGTCAACACATTTTGCTGCCTGCTCATTTTCTCACTTAGGTCACCATGTAAATAATGTTACAGTCAAAAAAGAGAAATTTGTTTTAGGAATTTAGGAATATGGATATACCTTTCAAAATAGATTTAAAACTTAAATAAATTTTATATCAAAAGCTTTCAATGCATTTCCCATCTTTCTGTACTCTAAGGTCCATGAGTAAACATAGCCTTTTTAGCCATGTTTAAACCTTTAAATTAATTGATTTTACAAAAATGACATTATTCTACAAAGCAAAAAAATCTTATAGCATATTTTTTTTAAAAATTAATACTTTTTAGATAATGGGCCAGGCAGAGTTTAAATACAGTTCTCATGTGGTTATTTCAGGCATAAGCAAGCAACCAGAGGCTGAG
>JAQHUG010000620.1:183791-196541 GCA_028555095.1 Dicrostonyx torquatus
GAATACAGTTCTCATGTGGTTGTTTCGGGCATAAACAAGCAACCAGTAACTGAGCGGGCCAGCGGCTGGGGGATGGGAGCTGGGTGCCGGGAATATAACCCACACCTCTCCCCCACTTACAGCACTTTTTAGAACTGATTCTATTTAAATTTTGTGTATTCTTTTTAAGAATCATGTATATGTGTGAGTCATCTTGTTACTGTGCATACGTAATGCCTGAAGGAGACAGAAGATGTCATATTCCCAGGAATTGAAGTACCAGGCAGTTGTGAGCCTCCTGGTATGGATGCTGAAACCTTAACCAGGCTTCTGCAGGAACAGCAACAGGAACCTCTCCAGACTTTAATATTCATTTTAGCTTACAAGAATGTTTCTACATGGAACACATCACAATAGAGTTCTCACTTCTGGTTATTTCTGCAATCAAAACCATTAATATACATTTTGGGTATAAGTTTCTTGAAAGTGAAATAGTGGTTATTAAAGAAGGTTCCCAATGTGGGAAGAATGCATATTTGTCAATAGTTACTTTATTACACTTAGACAGGAGGAAAGGAAAAGGCCCTGCATGGATATTGAACAGTGTGTTAACTATTGACAGTTATTACTTATAACTGATCCAAACAATATAGAAGGGAGATATTTAGACTTTTTTTGACACCGAGAACTAAGAATAGATAAATATAAATTATGCAAATGATAAAAATAACAGTGCCTTAAAAATGATAAGATTAGGAAATAATACCAATACCTTTGTGGGGAAATCAAAAGATAAGAATGAAAAGAGATTAAAAAAAACTTGGTGTATGTGAAATCATTTCATTTTCAAATACAACACACATTGGAAACATACAAGAAACTCAAGAGTAAATGATGCAGATACCAGACTACAGCAGAAATTGTGACCTGAGTCACAGGGGAAAATAAACAAAGACTTTGAAAGTGGTTGAGAATAATTAGCTAGAACAGAAAGCAAGATTTATTACAACTTACAATGACAGACCAGTGAAGAAGAAGAAATCTCTGGTGGCAGGTATCCAAAGAGCAGTCCAGTGTAAAGATTACAGAAACAACAATGACCTGAGGTGGAGTAGAAAAGAAGTCTTTGGAGCTCTGAGTCCTTTGAGCTTTTGAGGTCAACTAGGCATTGAGACCTCATTAAAAAGAAAAGAGGAAAAGAAATCAGAGAAGGTCAAGAACTGACAACAGACCCAATTCAACCAGATTTAACTGTTTCAAACAAAATTAGCTACCAGGAAAATAGAAGAATTGTGAGGATCTCAGAATAAAATGTCAGAAGTCTAATGTATGTGGAATAAGCATTAGGGTAACTAAGCAGAGTTGTGGAAGGTCCTTCTTTCTATGTTTTCCATTTATTGCTTAATGAATAAAGAAACTACTTTTGACCTATAGTACAGCTATAGGGAAACAGTACTAGGTGGGGAAAATTAAACTGAATGCTGGAAGAAAGAAGGACAGAGTCAGAGAGATACCATGTAGGCACCGCTAGAGATAGATGTTCTGAAACTTTGGTGGTAGGCCATGACCTCGTGGTGATATACATATCAATATAAATGTGTTAAATTAATGTGTAAAAGTTAGCCAATAAGAAGCTAGAGCTATGGACAAAGGAGTGATTTAGTTAATACAGTTTGTATGTGATCTTTTTCAGGTTAAGTGTCTGGGAACCAACAAGGGGCACCCCCCTCCTACAAACTGGCATGCCAATGTGGTTGAGTAAAATCCACTTAAAACCTGAGAGGGCTTGAAAAGTAATTCTAGACACAAAAATACAGACTCTAACACAGTTTCTGGCTGTTTGCTGACAGCATGCCATAGCTCCTTTAAGAGAGATCTTACTGATCCAGAGGTAACAGACATGTAGTTTCAAATGTCAGCTTTCTGGACATATACTGTGCTTCTAGAACAAACTCTGACACATTCGGGAGACCAAGCATTTGGATGGGGTTTGTGAGCAGCATGCTGCAGCTTGCTGGATGGGAATGTGGACTGACTGTGTGCCTAGAAGTGGTGCAGTATGTGTGGCTCAGAGGTGCAAGAGGCTCCATCTTGTTGGACTTGGTGGGTAAGCAGGAATTACCATATATACCATAGTAATTTCACATCTCAAGTTTTAATTAATGCTTAGCATTTTAAAAACCACTGCTGGACAGTAAAAAATTGCAGATATGAAATAAAGACAAATCCAGATGAATCATAGTGTTGGAGAAATAGGCTTGGAAGAGAGAAAAAAGTAAAGTTAATACTTTAAAAAAGAGGGTAAAGTCTTTAAAGAGATAGAATCCAGATAGTCATAGATTAAAAGGAGTAAAGAAAAATAAGTGACATAAAACTAGAAAATTCAGAGTATCTGGATTGTGTATATTATTGTGTTATCTATAATTTTTTTGACTGTGAGAAAGCTAAGTACAGAGAAACATTTCATTGTATGGGTTGCTAAGCTAAACCAGAATGTATATTATAAAGGTATCATGCCTTCCGAATGTGGGTCTAAGGATACATTGCCTTGGAAAAGAGGTTCTCTTGTTTCCACAGATGATGAGAACCTGTGTGTTGCTTCTGAACTGGTGCAGTTTGATAGAACAAGACTCGCTGAAGGTCACCAGAAACATCTCTAAAAAATTACTTCACCCAATTGCTGTCTCAGATGAACCTACCACACAGGATACACCATGAAAGACCTGATTAATAGTACCGTCAAACAGCAAGAAGCAGTTTGGATAAAACTATGCCAATATTCCCCAAAGTTGTCTATAAATGTTTGTTTACATTTAGAGGGGTATATACTACAGAGATTTGCATTGGTATGGATCTTGGTTTTGTTGATATATATTTAAGGCATATTTTGTTATATGAATATTTCTTCTCTTAATTGAGATATTGTGTTTGTGTAGCTCATTTGAAAATATAATGTATAATTGAGAAATGTAGGTTAATAAATAATAGTCAAGCTTGTAGTCATGTTAGTTTGACTTTCTAGATGTACATAGATGTATTTCAGATGGATAGGCATTCTTAAAATCATTCAAAGACCTCAGAATATGGCATTTTAATGTTTTAATAACTTAGGACTTTTCAAGACAATGAGACACATCTGCTTCTGGCAATACAAGCTACTTCAAGAGGGCATCAAAGAATCTCCTTATGAAGCTACTTAGTCATTTGGGGAAGAAACTGCTCTTGTCTGGACTGCTTGATGAACTGGACATGAAGGACTCACAGAGAAATGACTTATGAACTTGCCTAAAGTTGAGACCATTTTTCAGGGTTTCTGCTTCATGAAAGAGTGTGCCAGACATTCTTCAAGACACAGAAGAAAGTGACTGATAAACTGCCAATATATCTAGAACTGTCTTTTCATGAAGACATGTCCTGTTTCATGAAGAGTCTGCTGGATACTATGGTCCAGTAGGCTGAAGATGTATGTTCCAACAGTACAGAGGGACTATAGGTGACTGTTCAGACAGTGAAATGCTTCTGTCAGTTCTGGAGTTTTGGAGGTTGCTTACAGTGCACTTACTTTTTACTTAGGTAATATTGTATCCTTCTGCATTCTTTGATTAAGTTGAAGAATTTAAAATTATATTTATAGCTTTACTTAGTTATTATAAAAGATAAACTAGATATAAATATTGTAACTATGATTTTTGTTTGATACCTGTTTTATGTAATTTTACTATGTTAAGTTTAAAGACTTTTTCTTTATTTAAACAGAAAAGGGAAAATGTTGTGGGAGGTCCTTTTTTCTATGTGGTGATTTTTTGGTTAGTGAATAAAGAAAATTTTTTCAACCTATAGCAGAGCTATAGGGGAGCGGAGCTAGGCAGGAAAAAACTAAACAGATTGCTGAGAGAAATAATGGCACAGTCAGAGAGATGCCATGGAGCTGCCACCAGAAATAGATATGCTGATACTTTCCTGGTAGTCCACAACCTCGTGGTGATATACAGATTAATAGAAATGGGTTAATTAATACATAAGTGTTAGCCAATAGGAAGCTAGAGCTAATAGGTCAAGCAGGGATTTAATTAATACAGTTTTATGTGATTATTTTGGGGCTAGTGGCCAGGAACCAACAAGTGGTGACCTCCTCCAACAAAGCAGAGACATATAGAGCAATATAATAGTATTAGTGAATTTCAGTATTATTCTTAGAAGTACACAGAATTAAACAGTAATGGAAAATGGGACATCATTCATTCTTTAACACTACAGATCATTTAGATATAACATCTGCCACAAAAGATTGGTTCTCCTTCACACAAATGTCACAAAACAGTCCACCTCCAAGACCAAGGTGCAGTTCTTCTCAAGAGCACATGTAATATTCTCTAAGATACAGTATGTATCATATGCAAAAAAGAAAATCCTAAAACGTTTAAAGGGCTGAAAACACTGATAATATCTTTTTGTCCTATGTATGTGATAAGGAGAGATCTTGTAGATATGGGGGAGCTCCTATGTGGCTCTGCCTACAATTATAAAGTCTCAGATTAGCCCTGAATAATGATCCTCAGAAAAATTTACCTTATTTTTGTTTTATCATCTTTTTGGAAGCAGGGTCTTTCACTTGCCTGTAGCTTGCTGAGTAAGGCAAGACTCACTAGTGAGCCCCCTGTATTGACCTGTGCCTGCCTCCCCATGATCTGGGATTAGTCACTTGCTACTGTTCTTTTTTTTTTTTGTTCTTTTTTTTTTTTTTTTTGGTTTTCGAGACAGGGTTTCTCTGTAGCTTTTGGAACCTATCCTGGAACTAGCTCTTGTAGACCAGGCTGTCCTCGAACTCAAAAGATCTGCCTGTCTCTGCCTCCTGAGTGCTGGGATTAAAGGCGTGCGCCACCACCACCCGGCTGCTACTGTTCTTTGAATGTTCTGATATGTGTTCTTGGAATGAAACTCACGTCTTCAAATGGAATAGCCAGAAATTTGTGACTTGAGTTTCTCAAATCTTCATATTTCATAAAAATGGGATGAACTCATGATTCTAAACAAAAGAAGGCTTGAAAAATATATAAAGATAAAGATATACACATTTGTTATTAAATGGGGCAGAAGGAGAAATATGAAAATAAGCTATAAAATATTGTAATGCAGAAGAATGTGCAAACATAAACATTAAAACTAACAGAATACAGACAAAATCTAAGGTCTGCTGTATAATTTACATTTCTTAGGTGAGAATCAGGTTTTGAGACTCCCTCTTCTAGAAAGACCTTAAACTTGGTAAAAACCAAGAAGTCATCCTTTTTGCAATGCTTCCCATCAAAAAAAGAGACTAATGCAAGGGAAAAGGAGACTGCCAGAAAACCTACTTAAGTAGTGCAGTGGGTGAACAAGTCAAGTGGGTCTAAAAACTTATCAGGTTTCTACAAAATGGAGCAGGATCTCTCTCATTTCAATAATTTTGGGTCTAAATGTTATGGATCTTGAAGTCTGATTATTATTATAGCAGTGAATATGCAGTAGACCCTATGCAACAGTTCCAAGCCTGGCTGCCTTGATGAAGGTAATCAATACTTACAGTAAATTAATGTTGTTTCGAAAGGTTAATACTAGCCACACATGGCAATATGAATTTTGATTAAATTATAAATTAAAATCTTCAGTTACATTTGCTAAACTTCAAGTGCTCAGTGATCATGAACACTTTTGATTGATGGTTTTTATATTATAGAATTCATTGAAGAAAAGTCTCTGTGTTATACAATACAAGAGTCTATGGAGCAGTCATAGATAAATAGTTATTTTGATAATTTTAACACAAACAAGCTGTTTTTCTAACAGTGTAGGTAACATCACGTGATCTCCCAACTGGTTCATCTGGTGTGGTTCTCAGAGTTGGCTATTGCAAATTTTCTGGATTGGGAAGGATGAGGCTACCCTGATAGATATACTTCAGAAACTGTTAATGCTTTCCCCAACCTCCCTCTGCCAATTTTCCTTGTAGTTCATAAGTAATACACTAAAGTAAAACAAAACAAAACAAACACTGTAGGTTTGAGGCCTCTTGGACTTTCACTCACTCAGATTAAAATGTCTATTTTTTTGTCTAAATCATTACAATAACTAGACAATCATGTCAGTGTTAACTTGTAGGTATATCTTTTTTCCTAACAAACATAAACTTTATTTACCTACCTGCTATTTGTTTATTTACCCACCTGCTATTTGTAGAGCTAATAAATAACTGGTATTTTTATTGAGCCATATATTTTTCTCCATTTCCCTCCCTTTCTTCCCTTTCTCCCATCTCCTATGAGCTCCATGCTCCCAATTTACTCAGGAGATCTTGTATTTTTCTACTTCCCATGTAGATTATAACCATGTATGTCTCTCCTAGGGTCTTCTTTGTTGTCTGAGTTTCCTGGAATTGTGAATTGTAGGCTGGTTTTTCCTTGCTTTATGCCTAAAAGATATTTAAGAGTGAGTAATTATTATTTTTATTTTTCTGGGACTGGGTTACATCACTCAATATGATGTTTTTTAGATCCATCCATTTGCCTGTAAATTTCAAGATGTCATTATTTTTTTGTGCTGTGTAGTACTCCATTGTATAAATGTATCACATTTTCTTATCTATTCTTCTGTTGGGGGACAGTTCTGTTGTTTCCAGGTTCTGGAAATTACAAATAATGCTGCTATGAACGTACCTGAACACATGTCCTTATGGTATGATTGTGTATCCTTGGATATATAACCAAAAGTGCTATTACTAGGTCTTGGGGTAGGTTGTTTCTTAATTTTATGACAAATCACCATACTTTTTTCCAAAGCAGTTGTACTAGTTTTCACTCCCACAAGCAATGGAATAGTGTACTTTTTACCCCACATTCTCTTCAGCATAAATTGTCATTGTTTTTGATCTTGGCGATTCTGACAGATGCAAGATGGAATCTCAGAGTTGCTTGGATTTGCATTTCTCTGATGACTAAGAATGTTTAGCATTTCCTGAAGTATCTTCCAGTCATTTTAAATATGTCTATTGAGAGTCTCAATTTAGATCTGTATCCTATTTTTTCATTGGCTTATTTGTTCCTTTGATGACCAGTTTCTTGAGTTCTTTGTATATTTTTTAGGTCATTCCTCTGTCAGATGTGGGTTTAGTGAAAGTCTTTTCCTATTCTATAGGCCACTGTTTTGTCTTCTAGACCATGTCCTTTGATTTACAGTAGCTTCTCAGTTTCAGGAGGTTCCATTTATTAATAGTTGTTCTCAGTGTTTGTGCTACTGAAAATATAATTAAGAAGTGGTCTCCTGTGCCAATGTGTTCAAGTGTACTTCCCACTCTCTCTTCTATGAGTTTCATTGTGGTTGGTTTTATTTTAAGGTCTTTGATCTATTGGGACTTGAGTTTTGCACAATTTTCATTATTTTACATGTTGACTTTCATTTTTACCAGTATCATTTTTTGAATATACTTTCTTTTTCCATTTTATATTTTTTGCTTCCTTGTGAAAAATCAGGTGTTCATAGGTGTGTGATTGATACCTGGGTCTTCAATTAGCTTCCATTATTCCTCCTTTTTATTTCTTTTGCCAACCAAGCTGTTTTCAATAGTGTAGTTTTGCAGTAGAGTTTGACATCAGGGATTGTGGTGCCTCCAGACGTTCCTTTTTTATACAGTATTCTTTTGTCTATCCTGTGTTTTTTACTTTTTGATATGATGTTAAGTATTATTCTTTTTAGGTCTGTGAATAATATTTCAGGGGTTTTGATAGATATTGCATTGGATCTGTAGATTGCTTTTGTGAGATTGTCATTTTTGCTATATTAATTTTACCTACCCAAAAGCATGGGAGAACTTTTCATTTTCTGGTGTCTTATTCAATATTTTTCTTCAAAGATTTAGTGTTCTTGTCATACAAGTCTTCCACATGTTTGGTTAGAGTTACTCCAAGATATTTTAAGTTATTTGTGGCTATTGCGATGGGTGATATTCCTCTGATTTCTTTCTCAGGCCATTTATCAACTGTGTAACGAGGACTATTGAATTTTTTGGAGTTAATCTTGTACCCTGCTACATTACTTGTGGAGACACAGAACTGGCTTAGAGTGCAGGCTCCTCCTGGGACAGATGAGACGAAGTTGAGAAACGGTTGCTTGGCAAACCAAGCATAGATGAAAGCAAACTTTTTCTTGCTCTTTCTCAAACATTCTGTCGGAATCTGTACCCTGGATAAGGAAGTGGACTTTGAGCTCAGTTCTTCCTGCTCTACCAGTTACAAAGGAGTGCTTTGCTTTTGTATACATGTATATTTACTTCTTTTCATTTTTATTACTGTTATTAATTGAGGTATTGTTTCTTGCAAGGTGAGGCAGGAGTTTCTCATGATCATGTATGTGAGTAAGGGGGGTTTCAGAGTTGAGGTAATGCTATTTAGTCTGTATAAAAAGCCATACAAAATAAAGCTCGTTATACGGTTGTTCATACTCTGCATCCCCTGTGTCCTGATTTGCACGAGAACCTTACCCAGGGACCCAAACACACTAGACGTTGACAATTACTGAAGATATTTATGAGTTGTAAGAGTTCCTTGAACTTTGTCCACTTCTGTGAGAATTATCTGAAAGATTTAATATCCACGGTTAGTCATTGGGCACTAAAGGAAATAACATTCCTTGTGGAACATACAAAGCCAACTCATCCTAGAAATCTGGTTGTGAACAATGTTCATTCTTGGTTCAAAATATTCGTCTCAACCTGTTTCCTTTTCCATTTACCCATTGTGGTTCAGAGAACTAATACAGATGCTGAATTGCATAAACCTATAACCTGAATGGAGGGTGTTGGCTAACATCCTAAAGAGTTTCCAAAGTTGAAACATAAAGGCCATAGGGAGAAATCAGAACAATAATTCTGAGAGGAAACATTTTACTTAATAAATCTGACATCGACATCTCCAATATGATCTCAGAATCATTTTAGTAAGTGAAAAGAACATCAAGGAGCAATATTACAATGACTACAGAAAAGTCTATTTTTTTCCATTATATTTAATCTTGAATATGGGTAATGGTAATGAATGTATAAAAACCACTTACTGAGATATAAGACCACAGCAATTTTATATTTGAGACCAAAAAAGAAACTGTATGTAAGCCAATGATAGTATGAACTTCATATCTCAAAACCTCTCATATTAGTTGTGGAAAAGATCTGAAGACTTGTACTGCTTCTACTCCAGATGTGCAGTGCTTTAAAGTGTAGTATCCTTGTGTTCATCAGGAGTCAGTCCATAAACCACTCTCAAGGGCACTAGTCCACAATATTAAAATTAGGCCATACCTTTTTTGAAAATGTTTTTTGTGAGTAATGCTATCCTATGGATAAGAGTTTGTAGATTCCATGAAAATTTAATGAACACTCCATGAAAAATATTTTGGCTGCAATGTAGTGCTATTGGATTTAAGATAATGGAGTATGTTGGAAAATGGGCTTCCAAAGTACTGCAAAAGATAAGTGATTCAGGATGACTAGAAACTGAGATATGTTGTGTTAATAACTGTAGAATCTTCTGAGAATAATTCTTAATGAAGGAAGTGAAATAGTGATAGCCAGCTGAAAAGTTCAGACATTGTCAGTCCAACAGTAAAACCAATGTGTTGCAAGTGAAGTCTAACTTTCTGGAGATTAAGAAAATATTCTATTTACAGGGGTGGAACCTATAAACTAATTTATAAGTACACCCACACATGTGCTGCACATGCAGGCATACCAGTCACATAAAATAAAAGAAAAATTTTAAATATGTAATTATAATTTTTACTAGTATACAGGATAGTCCAAATAATAAACATTGGCATATCAAATGTATTTTTCAAGGCAGTTGCTGCCAGTTGTTTAATAAATTAACATTTTGATAAACTCTTTATGTTTGTGAGCATACATTTTTTCCATAATGAAAACATTCATGCATGGTTTTAGTACATAAATTATATCAATACTAATGGACAGAATAAGGGCATAGTTCATACTTTTTATGTCTATTGCAGTCTTTTTGATGAAGTCCTCAAAAAACCTATTACCACATACTTCAAGAACACATTAATCATTGAATGTCAGGTTAATCAGGTTCTTAATATCTCCACCTACCTGCTCTTTCTAACAACTCTACTGTCTTCATCTTCATCATGATTTTCACACATTGAGGGGGTGACTTTCTCTTCCTGCCTGATCTTTATCTCATAGAGGATTGTTGTTTGCATATGTAATACCCCATCCTTTAATGCCTCATGGAAACTAACACTAAGACCATAATATCATTATTTCTAATGAGTTTATATACTCTGAGTATCATTATGGTCCTAAATACCCATGTTTGGCTTACAATTTCATCTTTTTACATGCTTCTCTTACCACAGAGTTTGTATCTCACAGCCTTAAGACTAAACTAATGTACATGTCTTCTTAGTAACTGGAAGATATAGAGATCATAGCATTTCCAACCTTAGGAAGCATGTACATTTAAGGACAAAGAATGAACCTTTCTAAGAAAACTCTCAAATTCCTTAAACACAATAACTTGTGTTAATGGGGATTAAAGTCACGTACAATAATCTGAAGTCTCTCGGGAAAATAGAGCATAGATATAATCCCAGCAGAATCTAGGAAAGAAATCCATATGCACAGATGAAAAAAGAGAAACTCCATGATCTTGTCTTCTCTAGACAGATGTAGCTCTTATGTAGCTAATCAATCATAAATAAGTATTGTTAGATAGATTGTTTACCTGAAAATATTTCTTAGTTACATGAGATCCTTTTCTTCCTTACAAATTATGTCTTCTAGTAGAATTTTCTTGCTCTTTTGGTAATCACTGTGAGACAGGGGCTGCATGGTGAGTTGTAAAGTTTAGTCCCAATGGATACATCTACACAACATGCCAACACCCAAGATTTAGACAACATTTTGAAAATGGGGTTAAATTATTGTAAGAGCCATAGGGAAAGGGGTTATGTTGTGAGATTTTTTTGCCTCCTAGTAATATCAGCAGATAAAAATATAGTCTCACAAACATTTTTAACCAAATGTGAGTTGAACAGGAAAGACACCTAAGAACATGCCAAATTGGATAGGGGAAAGCCCATGAGACTTCAAGTCTCTTGAAAAAAATTAAAGATAACCAAGTCACACTAGAAACACGAGAGGTACTCCTCCCCAAGGAAGAGAATATCAACTGATTACCCATGACCAAAGGATTATCTGTGAAATTAAATAATCAAGTATCATCAAAAGAACTTCACAGCTTGTATTTAGATATATCTGTGTATATACAAATTTATATATGCATAAAATAATAAAGTAATGAGAAAAATAGATCTTGGATTTGAAGGTGATAGAAGTGGGGTATATGGGAGTATTTGAAAAGCAGAAAGGAGGAGAGAGATGCTTTAATTTAAATAGAATCTTGCCAATAAATAGAAAAAAGGAGCTGCCTTGCCACAATAACATGTCAAGCTACCTATAAAATGACCCTGTAATGATTTATGTATTTCCTAGAATTATATCATATAAGACAGTCCTTGTCATTGAGAGAACATTAAAAGGAAATTCTATTTTATATATAACAGGCATCAAAGGAAAGGACACTTCATAGACTAGTGCTATCCCTTGAAGCACTATGTAAAGGAACATATTTCCTACAAATATACAGACTGCCTCTATTGATCTGAAATGTAAGAGGACCACATGCCTATAAAGAATCCCTTGGGAAGTCCTGTGACTATATCCAGCCATTACTGATTTGCATGTGCCCAGAGGACAGCCCACTGTCCTGAGAACTTCTTCATAGACTGGTCACACCTTGCGTTGGAGTCAGCCTCACACAGGTCAGAGCACAGACATGAGGCCAGCCACTCATCTCCTGGGGTTGCTGCTGCTCTGGTTAACAGGTAAGGAAAACTTCATTGGAAATATATATAGTTTAGTATGATTGGTCATGCCTGGTCTCAAGAAAAGTTCTCTTTAATTAATTGTGTGGAAATTTGTTTTTAATTTTCCAACCACAGGTGCCAAATGTGACATCCAGATGACCCAGTCTCCATCATCCCTGTCTGTGTCTCTGGGAGACAGTGTCACCATCACATGTCAGGCCAGTCAAAGCATTTACAGTTATATGGCGTGGTATCAGCAGAAACCAGGGAAATCTCCCAAGCTCTTGATCTATGCTGCAAACAGCTTGGCAGATGAGGTCCCATCGAGGTTCAGTGGCAGTGGATCTGGCACACAGTTTTCTCTTAAGATCAGCGGCCTGCAGTCTGAAGATGTTGCAGTTTATTACTGTCAACAGTATAGCAGTACTCCTCCCACAGTGATATAAGCCATGACAAAAACTTACTGCTGGAAGCAGAAGTGAGAGTCAAGTCTGCTCAAACCGTTCATTCTGCGATCTCCAGATGCTAAGACACTTTTATATTGTGAAGATATAAAAGCCAATGTGATGTTTTTGAACAAAGATCAGAGGAAGTTTTATGTTATAAATCTGTCCTCTTTGCAAACACAAGCATTAAATATAAAGGAATTCTTTTTATTTACTTCAGGAATTAAAAGCTTTTCCTTAGCAACAGTGGTAGGAGAGTACCGACTCTCAATATTTCCTCTGTAATTCACAGGTGTGCCATAGAAAGGAATTGGAAACACATACCCCCCATACCATTTAACTAATAAATGTTAAAAGATCAGTTCACTGAGGTATACTTGCTACATGAAATGTAATGAAATTAAATGAA
>JAQHUG010000620.1:267717-282461 GCA_028555095.1 Dicrostonyx torquatus
ATACAAAAATCAATTAATGTGAGCCACCATATAAATAAAGTGAACGAGAGAAATAAGATCATTTCATTAGATGCTGAAAAAGCATTTGACAAAATACAGCACCCCTTCATGATAAAGGTCATGGAGAGATCAGGGATCTCAGCAACAAGACAGGGCTGATTGCCCTCCATATCCCTTCAACATAGTTTGTGAAGTTCTGGCTATAGCAATAAGACATCACAAAAAAAGATAAAGGAGATTCAAATTGGAATGGAAGAAGTCAAACTTTCACTATTTGCAGATGATATGACAGTGTACATAGGTGAAACAAAAAAAGTCTACCAGGGAACTTTTACAGCTGATAATTACCTTTAGTAATATGGTAGGCTACATGGTCACCTCAAAACAATAAGTGCCCTCCTATATACAAATGATAAAGAAGCTGAGAAGGAAATCAGAGAAACATCACCCTTTTCAATAACCACAAATAACATAAAATATCTTGGGGTAACACTAACCAAAGAAATGAACGACCTGTTCCACAAGAACTTTAAATCTTTGAGGAAAGAAATCAAAAAAGATACCAGAAGATTGAAGGATACCCTATGCTCTTGAATAGATAGAATGAACACAATAAAAATGGCAATACCACCAATAGCAATCTATAGATTCAATGCAATCCCAATCAAGATCCCAAAACAATTCTTCACAGACCATGAAAGACCAACACTTAACTTCATATAGAAAAACAAAATCCCAGGATAGCCAAAACAATCCTGTACAATAAAGGAACTTTCAGAGGCATCACCATTCCTGACATCAAGCTCTACTATAGAGTAATGGTAATGCAAACAGGTTGGAATTGGAAAAAAAAAAGACCAATTGACTAATGGAATTGAATCGAAGACCCAGGTATTAATCCACACCCCTATGAACTCCTAATTTTTGAGAAAGGAGCTAAAAATATATAATAGAAAAAGAAAGCATCTTCAACAAATGGTGCTGGCATAATTGGATGTCATCATGTAGAAGAATGCCAATATATCTTTGGGCATATAAGACCACTTCCTAAAAATAATACCAGTAGCACAGATAATAAGAGCAATAATAAATAAATGAGAAGCTTCTATAAAGCACAGGACACAGTCAATAAGACAAAAAGGCATCCTACTGTATGGGAAAAGATCTTTACCAACCCTCCATCAGACAGAGGGATTACTCCAAAATATTTTTTAAAAACTCAATAAAGTATACATCAAAATTCCAAATAATTCAATTAAAAAATGGGGCACAAAACTAAACACAGAATTGATAACAGAAGAATCTCAAATGGATGAAAGACTTAGGGTAATGTTAAATATCTTTAGCCATCAGAGAAATTGCAAATCAAAATGATACTGAGTTACAATCTTATACCAGTTAGAAGGGCAAAGATCAAAAACACCAATGACAGCTTATGCTGGAGAGGATGTGGAGTATGAGGAACACTCCTCCATTGGTGACAGGAATCTAAACTTGTACAAACACTCTAGAAATCAGTATGGCAGTTTCTCAGAAAATTGGGAATCCGCCTAACTCAAGACCCAGCAATACAACTCTTGGGCATATACCAAAAGAATACTTAATCATACTACAAGACATTTGTTCAACTATGTTAATAGCAGCATTATTTGCAATAGCCAGAACCTAAAAACAACCTAGATGCCTCTCAGCTGAAGAATGGATAAATAAAATGTGGTATATTTACAAATTAGAGTACTAATCAGCAGTAAAAAAAAATGGCATCTTGAAAATTGCATGCAAATGGATGGAACTAGAAAAAAATCTACTTAGTGAGGCAACCCAGACCCGGAAAGATGAATGTGGTGTGTACCCACTCATAAGTAGATACTAGCTGAAAAGCAAAAGATATTGAGCCTATAGATATAGTTCACGACCATAGAGAAGCTAAGTAACAAAGTGAACCCTAAAAAAACATATATAAATTCATCTGGGAAGGGTAAATAGACAAAATCTCCTGACAAAATTGGCAGCCTGGTGGTGGGAAGAAAAAGGAGGACTGAATGGGAAGTGTAGGAGTGAAAGAGAGGCAGAAGGAGAACTTGTAGGAATGGGATAGTTGAGATAGAAAAAGGACAGATAGGGAGAGACTTTTTGGGAACTTATTCTATATGGATGCACATCTTCTTAGACCGAGATTGAGGGGGGAGGGCCTTGGGCTTCCCATAGTGCATGGTATCCTGCCCCGTCCTTAAGGAAGCAGCGGGAGGGCGGTGGGTAGTGGGAGAGCGGGAGGGCTGGGAACAAGGGCAGTAAATGTAAATTTTTCTTTTAAGAATAAAAAAAGAAAAAAAAAGAAACCTTCTGCTGCTATATGCAGTATGCAGAAAGTCAAAAAATTTTAATAGAGTTAAGTGGACATAGCCCTTGTAATATTATGTGGAATATAGACAAAAACCTTCTGTTCAAAGGAAGATTTGAGAAGACACTAAAGAGAAGTGATTTGCGGTACAAAATATAGGTCTGTATCCAAAAGTTTTCAACAAGTGGATCTTTATGTTAGATCAAATAGTTTGGGAGATACTGTGAGAATCAAGAAAATACAATCAGTTAGTGACTTAGTGAATCTTCATCTTGTTTTGGTTTGGATAAGATAGGGTATATTTTTATGACCTCCTTTATGCTTTCAAAGAGTGAGGACATCAGAGTTCCAGCTGGAAATAGCTGGCATATTACAATTAGGACAAGTTTACTTTTGGTTATGTAAAAGGCTCTTCAGAATCATGTTCAATGTGTACACAACCATTTCAAAGATAGCTTAGTATCAAATACCTATGTTTTATATCTATACTTATGTTTTGGTATCTATACCTATGGATAGATACATAATGTTATACTTGGAAAAATGATTCAGTGGTTTAAAGCACTTGATAGTCAAGTCTAGTCTGATGAAATGAGACTGGTCTCATGGATGTTGGAATCCACATTAAAAAATAGTATTTATTTGGGTATCTCTAAGGTGAAATAGGAAAATGGGACAGGAAAATCACTGGAATCTTCCAGGACAACTAACAAAGATTTAGAGTATCCAGATAACATCAGAAATAACAAATTCCTTACCTCGATACAGGACTAGAAGTAGACTTCTGACCTTCATATATTCTCTTTGGCATGCACATGCTTACCTTTATACTAAAATATCACAAACTACACTATACTAGACACACACACACAAACACACACATACATATATACCAGCAAACATTCATATTACTACAGGAATAATCAGAATAAAATGTTCTGAAGGTGAAGGGGAAAATGTTGTAGAATATAACTTAATGTGCTTGTTCATCAGGGCAAAATTATTTGATACAATGGTGAGGAATTAAATCTGATCAGTTGGAGGGACCACAACACAACTGAGCCTGTAACAATTTCATAGACAGCAATAGAACTTTTTAAACCTTCATCATAAACAGAATTTAATGGCAATGGGTAATGGATCAATATAGTTGTAGATGCCAGGAGACAAGAAAGTTCACAAGGTATGCAGAGTACACAAAATTAATGTCTAAGATCAATTATCCTGTCAAGCCTTCATGTTTTCTTGAAGTCCAAGGGACTATAAAGAAAAACACAAAGTAGCCTGAATCCTTACAGGCCTGAAGAAGTTCACCAGTTTTTCATCAACTGGAAGGCACATTGTGTCCCCAAAACTATGGTCTATAACATGTTAAACCTATGACACATGCCTCTCAAGGCAGCTTGGTCAGGATACCTCCATGGGTCTCTGCATGATTAGTTAGTGGTTCCATCTTATCAGAGGTTCTGCTAAATAAAAAAAAAAAACAGATGTTATATGTCATCCATTTTCCACAATTACTAGACTCCTTGTGGTCACATTCATCCAAAGGATACAGAGAGCAAGGCAGGACATTGATGTATTTTCTATCAACTATCCTTTATGGAAAATTTAGGGAAAACCAGGGCAATCATTGAGAAAAATAGAAGAATCAGTACTAGATTCTCTATCAAAATGTGTTCTTTTACCATTCTGTAGGCTGTCGTTTTGTCTTGTTTACCTTGTACTTTGCCTTATAGAAGCTTTTCAGTTTCAGGAGGTCCCATTTGTTAATTGTTTCTCTCAGTGTCTATGCTGCTGGGGTTATATTTACAAAGTAGTCTCCTGTGCTAAGTGTATTTCTCACTTTCTCTTCTGTAAGGTTTTTGTGTGGCTGGATTATGTTGAGGTCTTTGATCCATTTAGACTTGAGTTTTGCACATGGTGATAGATATGGGTCTATTGCCATTGTTCTAAACGTTGCTATCCAGTTATGCTAGCACCACTTGTTAAATAAGCTTTCTTTTCTCCATTGGAAGAGGAGAGGCAGGGAGGGGAGAAGGGAAAAAACAGACACTTGTGCTTTTCATGGAACTTTGTAACAACAATCCCTAGTTCGTCCTTTCCTCTCAGGTATTCTTCATGCATTGTGAAGATTTTTACTTAAACACACATAATTTTTAAGAGTTTGCCAACTCTACAACAGTGCAAGAACAACAGTTTATAAAACAGGGACCATTCCTTTAGATTTTGCATATATTCATTTTATGTCAGTTGCTACAGATAGAATGAACAATTTTTGGTTTTGTTTCATGATTTGTTTTTGAGACATGGTTCCTCTGTGTAGTTCTAGTTGTCCTGGAATTCACTCTGTAGACTAGGATGACCTTGAACACAGAAATCCACCTGCCTCTGTCTCCTGAGGGCTGGGATTAAAGGCATGTACCACTATTAAAAAATGTGTTCTTGCTAATTTTAAAAATTAAAAGGTCCACAAAATTGAGCAAGAGTTCCATCACAAATTGTCCTGTGCTTGGGAGTCATCAATAATCTGACAATTTCTTATAAAATCATTACCACAAATTATCTTTATATAAGATTGGCTGAGTGAGATATAATACATAAATGCAAATTTTATAAGGCAAATAGTTTATAAAAATGTAATTTGTAAAGACTAAATAACAGTTGGCTATATCATTCCCTGTGTACTATTGAGAGGACTTTCCTTTCCACCCCATATAAACAGTTACCTTTGAGATAACATCTTCTCTCCTAACAACAATGAACATAATATACAGATGGGTATTTCATTCTCTGATTTATATTTATTACTTACACTGTGTATGTCAAGGTTGAGAACACTATCAATCTAGTCTACATATAAGACTTTGATGTGTTTTGTCAAACACTGATACTTATTATGTCTCTGTGCTTCCTACTAACTTTCACTTGGTTAAAGACTTAAAAATGTAAATGGATATAAACATCTTGAGAAGAAGACAGGTTCCCTGAATGGAAAGGAATGAAAGGATAAAGGAAATAGTAAGATTTAAATAAACTATATTTATTATGAAACTGCCAAAAGTAAGCAAAGAAAATTACATGCACCCACACGCACACACACAGACACACAGACACACACACACACACACACACACAATTAAGGGATCTAAAATTGATTGAATTGGGAGAGAAAGGAATCAAGCCAGAAATCTCTAATATATGTGGAGTGCACAAAAATACTTCTTAGACATAAAAGTCACAGGCAATAACCATAACATCCTTTTATACATATTTGTAGAAATGTAATGAAAATTTGCTGCCTGTTTAGTTAACAAAACTTTCAACAAGAAATGGAGATAGACAAATTATTGACACTGTGGAAATTAATGTTAAAGAAAAAGTCAAAGTCTACTTGGGAAGTGATTTTTCAAATGCTAAATAAAGAATTAACAGAAAATATATCTACAAGTTATAAAGAAAAGTCATAACAGTGAATTGTACAAAGCTGGGTAAACCACTTAAAGTGCCAATGAGATGAAAAAGTCTAAAATGTTTAAGTGTTAAAATTTTACCATTAAAATTAAATTTAAAATTGAAAGTATGAAACATACCAGAATTTGAATGAAGACTTTAAAAACCACAAAGCCAAATTTTAATAAGAAACATAAACAGATGGAAATGACATTTTTGAAGGGTTTGTATTTTTATCTAATATTCATAAAAAGCATTCAGAAAGTACTAAAATATTTGGAAGAATTTGCAAGTAAAACCAAGTACTCCATTGCAACAAAGCTAAAATAAATATTATATGAGGGATAAATTGATAAAGCAGAGCTTTGGGTACTTTTCTAAATGCAGAGAACCTGTGTATCATCTCTAGTACAAAAAAAAGACAATCACACACAGAGATACAGGAGCAAGCACACACATGGACACATATATCACAAAACACATAATAAGTGAAAAAACAAACAAAGTATTTCCAATGTTAATCAAATTGTCCTGAGGGCTTATGGATGGTGGTGGTTATTTTTGAAGGAAATGCCATCAAATAAAATTGCTGTCTTCAAAATCTCAGGTATTTGTCTTCCTCTGCCTGTCAAGTACTGGTACTAAAGTTACACTACCATGACATTCTAGGCCATATTTCTTTTAAAAAATTAGTGTAAAAATGAAGGTTATAACTATGACATTTGCATATAACATTGTGTCGGTGACTTGCAACTAACCCATATACTAAGGAGAATGCAAAGAGGGTAATGGAATTCATGTGAAAAGCAAACTGAAGGGGGATATTAGGGAGAAAAATTAGCAAAGAAAGGCTCCCTACATCTTCTGTAACTTGCAATTAAATGTAGAATAACTCAGACATTTCTGTTTATCATGATACAAAATGGTTGCAGAAAGTGGACAAAAGAAGAGTAGTGAGGACATAATATAAGTATTGTTGTGAACCTCCAACCCAAATTCTCTATAGTCTTTACACTGAAAAAAATTAAATATGAATACTATATTCAGCACACAATTAAAATCTCTGCCTCAATGTGTTTATTTAACAAAATAAAAAGGCAAGTTCTATATTCTAAATAAACTACACAAGAAACAAGAATCATGCAATAAATAAATACAAAAATTAATCTGCAGTAAAGAAAGGGTTCAAATTTGCCTAAGATAGTGAGATAAACTCAAAATCCATGACATAAAAAAGCAGTAAATTCCTTCTGCTTAGCAATAGGTCTGAACTCTCCTAACCAGTGACTTTTGAGATTCAAAAAAACTTCACGTCAAGTTGTTCAGAGGAGAGCTTCTCAGCCTCTGGTGTCTTATTCCCTCCCAACCTAACAGTTTGTTTCACTCCATTTCACCCAGCAGGGTATTTGCATATTACTTCCTAGAAAAGTCAACCCAGACAAGTCTGAGACAAAAGACAAGCTGTGAAATTGGTCAGCTGGGACTCACCAAGATTCACCAGTTTAACTCAGAATGTGATACCTTTCTATGCTCCTCAGATAGGTCATACTATGGATTCCTAATAAAGGTAGAGGAGAGCAGGAGAGAGTGTACAAGTGCAGGGTGAGCTATGAGGTCCACAGATGGCATTAATGGGATTTGCTTCTCTCTCCCTCTCTTTCTTCCTCTTCCTTCTCTCCCTCCCTCCCTCCCTCCATCCCCAATGTGTGTGTGTGTGTGTGTGTGTGTGTGTGTGTGTGTGTGTGTGTGTATATATATATAGAGAGAGAGAGAGACAGAGAGAGAGACAGAGAGAGAGACAGAGAGAGAAATCCTGTCTTCCAATACAGCATGTGACATCCAGAGTTGAGAAAGAGATTAACATTAGGAATAAGCAAGCAGTTGGACTCTAGTGTGAATTCAAAAATAAATTCAGATGAAAGGTGAAAACTGTAATGTTTTGTATCGAGGGCATTTGGTATCTTGAAATTACTTAGTCTTTTATGAAAATGGATATTGTGGGTTTGAATTAGAATTGCCTCCACAAATATAAACTTGCTACTTAAAACAAACAGCACAAAAATGTAAAAAGGTCACTAGTAATAACTGTAAATGACATTTTAACTCTTCCTTAAATTTCAGGTATTATTGGAGATGTTATAATGATGAAGACTCCACTCCCCCTCTCTGCCACCCTTGGAAATCCAGTTTCAATTTCCTGAAGATCTAGTCAGAGCTTTGTATATAATAATCAAATCAACTATTTTAATATGTTCCTACAGAATCCAGGCCAGAATATATGTTGCCAGAACTATAGAGTTCCCAATAAATATGATGGGGTCACAGATAGATTCAGTTGTTGAGGGATATTTGATCAAAATGTGTGATAATATGTCTGTCCTTCTTCACCTGCTTAAGAAACTCTCTGATTTGTTTAATAAAGAACCAAATGACCAATAGCTAAGTTGGAGAGAATAGTTAGGACTTCTGGGGAAAGAAAGGAAATCAGAAGATTCAGAGAGACAAAGATTCACTAGTGAGATGTGGAGGAAGTGACAGGCAGAATAAGGAGAGGTTACACAAACCATATAACAGAACATAGCTTAATATAAACAAGTTAACAAGTTAAATGAGTTAATTGGGGAAAATTTATGCTTAAGTCAAGCTTTCATCTGAATAAGAAATCACTTTGTCATTAATTGGTGTAGCTATGGGTTCTGGCAGTTCAAAGAAACCCCAGTTACATTTAGTGGTAGTGGGCCAGGGACAGATTTCATGCTAAAAATCAGTAGGGTGGCACCTGAGGACTTGAGCATTTATGTCTGTGTACAACATGTGCAAAATTCTCTCTGCCAGACAGTTCCAAAATATTTTAGAGAGGAATTGCCTCCTGTGTGTTCACATTTGGTAATTTTTGATTAGGATATGAACATTGCTGCTCATACATCTGATATATATATATATATGTTAAATTCATGGTTTCATTTTTATAAAATTGCTTTCAAATACCACAGACCATTGCGATTTCTTGTCTTGGAGACTCCCTTCTTCATTCAACTCATTCATTAATTTACTAAACATTAATTAAACACTGGCAAAACTTAAGAAATTTTTCTAGGCTTCAGACATTTAAAAGCTAGTATATGATACATTCTGAATGATCTGCATTCTCAATAGGTTTACTTGTTTGAGACCTTGTCTTCAAGTGTCTACTGTGGGAAAAAATGATGGGGATTTTTAGTCTTTAGGCTTTTAAAATGTATCAGCAAAAGGGATTGTTAGGATACCAGTCACCTCCTATCCTGTGCTTCATTTACAGGAAGTGACCCATGCAAATGCCTCATGTAAATAGAATTTCTCTTTCTAGGATTTCAGGAATAGGTCTCATTACACAAATCCTGAGTCATGATTACATATATCATATACTAGAACATTAGAAAAGTACCTGATATTTTTTCTTCAAAAGTAGCTCATATTTCATTGTATCTAAAACTCAAACAATCATTTTCTTCTTGTCAATCAGATTTACCTTAACTTTAGCCTCTTCCCTCTACTGTAGCTCTTTCGTGACTTCTGCAAACTAAAATGATATTTATCTTCTTCACTTTCAACTTTAGATCCTCTTTGCTTAAAGACTATGAATCTCAGGGATGGAGAAAGGGATCAGAGGTAAAAAGCAATTTCTGCTATTGAAGAAGACCCATGTTTGGATCCCAATACATGGTGGTGGTTCACAACTACTTGTAATACCAGTTCAAAAGGTACAACAATCTTCTTTAGCATTTCTTGATACTAGGGACACTGATGATTATATATATATATAATATATATATTATATATATACATATATCTCATATATATATCTATATATATCTCATAAATCGTGAATATATCATATAAGTATACTGCATATATATCTGTACATGATTCATTTATTCACATAAATTTAAAATGAATATATTTTCAAAGAAAAATGGAGTGTGTTTTCAATGTAAAATCAGTGCATGCCTTCTGAGTCATGTGTATCTCTTCAGGCTTTATTTCCTCAATCTGCTGCTATGAGATCCTTATATGTTGTGCTGAGAGGATTTTGCCTTCCTTACATTCTACCTTCCAAACACTTGGTTAGATTTTTTGTTCATTTTGTTGTTTACTACTGAAAATTCAGGGCCTTTCTGTCATTACCCACCTTGAAAAGCAACAGCTTTCCTCCCTAGCATTCAGATACCAGCAATGGGTAAGTGGTGTTAAACTGCTATTATCTACTTTTCTTTTTTAATTTCACTAAGCATAGTTGGATCATTTTCATGTTCATAAGTTGTTTGGTTTCCACTATTCATGGTATGGGACACATGGATGAATGAATGCTTTATCACTCAAAGGGATATTTATCTTATAATACATAACCAATAACAAATAGAATAAATTGTTTGTGTGGCTCATTTCTATACATTTAATTAAGAGACAAATTTTTAGTTTTTTTAAACTGTTGATTAGTTCCTTGAGGCTTAATAAAGTAGTTACTAGAATATTATACCTGCCCTGTCAATGAAACTTGATCTATTGTATGAAAAATTTATTGAGAATAATGTTTCATTGACCTAGGACTTCTCTGTGTAATATCCATGACTATCCTGTATCTCACTCTGTAAACCAGGCTGGTATGTTTGCCTCTGCATACTGAGTGCTTTGATTAAAGGTTTGCCACCACAACTCAGCTCTGAGAATGATTTTGCAACTACATTATTCTTTGACATTTGCCAATGTGTAGCAGTGTAAAATCTTTAGGCATAAATTGAATTCTAGAAATAACCCTGAAATAACCACACAGAAAGTGTATTAATTAAGTCATTGTTTGGTCTATTATCTCTAGCTTCTTATTGGTTAGCTCTTACATCTTAATTTAACTCATTTCTAGTAATCTGTGTATTGCCACATGTCTGTGGCTAACCAACAAGATTCTACCTGGTGTCTGTCTCTGGCAGGGCTACATGACTTCTCCTGATTCTGCTTTCTTTCTCACAGCATTCAGTTTAATTTTCCCCACCTACCTCTATTCTTCCTTACCAGGCCCAAGACAGATTCTTTTTCAACCAATGATATTCACAGCATAGAGAGGGGAACCCCACAACACCTCCCCTTTTCTGCCTAAATAAAAAGGAAGGTTTTAAATTTAACATAGTAAAATTACATGTAGCAAAACAGCAAGCAAGAATTATAGTTACAATATTTATATCTACTTTATCTTTTATCATAACTAAGAAAAACTGTATTATTCTTTGACCCCCATCAAAGACTACAGAAGGATATAATATTGTCTAAGTAAACAGGAAGTGCATTGTGAGCAACTTCCAAAGCTATAGAATTGACAGAGACATCTTGCTGCCTGGACAGTCACCCAAAGTTCTTCTGTATCATTGGGGCATCCAATCTTCATTCCACAGGCCTATAGTATCTGGCAGACTTTTTCATGAAGCAGAAAATTTGAAGATCTTTTCTGGCTTGCAATGGCAAAATCCATCAGTTGCTTTCTTTTGTGTCCTGCAAAATGTCTGGCAAACACTTCCATGAAGCAGGAACCCTGAAGGACTGTCTCACCTTCTTTAGTCAAGTTCAGCTGTTATTTTTCTGCCATTCTTTCATGTCCAGTTCATAAAGTATAACATTAAGCAGTCCAGAAAAGAGCAGTTTCTTGCTCAAATGACTAACCAACTCCATAAGAAGCCTCTTCGATGCCCATTATCCTTTTGTATTAATTCTTGCTGCCAGGAGCAGATGTCACATTGTAATGAAAAGTCCTAAGTTATTAAATCCTTTTTAATGCCATGTTCTCAAGGTCTTTGAAAGATTAAAAGAATACCTGTCTAACTAAAATATATCTCTATATATGTAGAAAACCTAACTAACATGACTATAATCTTACTATTTAGATGACTCTCAATTAACATATGCTTTTTAATTATACATTACATTTTTAAAAGAGCTGCACAAATACAATACCTTAAGAGCAGAAATGTACACATAACAAATTGATCTTAAACTTATATCAAAAAACCAGGATCCATACCAATGCAAAGTATTTATCTCTATAGCATATCCCCCTTTAAATATAAACAAACATTTTAAACAATATTTGGGAATTTGGGCATAGTTCTCTCCTAACTACTTTCTGCTGTTTATTAAGTAAAATAATTTTGGGGCATGTTCACAGCAACCATTTTGGGGAGAGTGTCTTGGTCCATAAAGCCACATTAGTCTAGAAAGAGTCAACAGATTCTCATCCTCTGTCGAAACAAATGAACATCTTATTTTTGAAAGCAATATATCCTTAGACCCATATTTTGAAATAAGGATAACTCTAAAATATATAGGTTGGTTTAGATTAAAAGTTTGTACAATGAAATCTCTCTGTACTTATCTCCTTCACAGTCAAAAAAATATAAAACACAGTAATATACACAATCCAGACTCTCTGTGTATATTCCATCTTTATTTTGCTTATTTTTTACTCTATTAGATTTTCTACAAGTTTAATATTTATTTTTATTATGTTTATTCCTATAATCTATGACTGTCAATACTCTTTTATATTACATTTACCATCTCTTTACTCTTTTTTTCTCTCTCAAGCCTTTGTACATTTTAAAGACAAACTGTGTCTTTTTTAAAGTTCTTTTATGTCTAAATCTCTCCTATTGTGTATCTGAAATCTTCTTCTGTCCAGGAGTGCTTCTTAAAATGCAAAACAGCTTGACTAGGACTAATGTTGCTTTGCCTTTTGGTTCTGCCCAGTTCAACATGTTGAAGGTCAGTTCACTGCCAATGAGAGCCATTGTTTCTGCCCCTGATCCAGGATCAGATCGCTGAAGGTCTGTGTTGCCATTAAGCAAGTTGTAGCACTCTGCTGTATTTCAATGCTCCTATGCCAGACCTCCAGAACAGTGAGAGTTCATGGCAGCAGCACAGCCCAGAAAGCTGCTGCTTCAAAACCATGTTTTTTTTTTTCAGGTATTGTTGAATCAGGGAGACTTCTCTTAAAAGAATCATACCTCTGCTTGCTTCTAACAAACAGAGCAAGAAGTTGTGGTACAGGAGGTCCTTCTGTATTTGTGTTGCTTTCAATGGTTAACAAAGGAACTGCTTTGGGCCTGGTGATAGGGTAGAATTTAGGTAGGTGGGGAGACAGAACTGAATTCTGGGAGAAAGAAAGTAGAGTCAGAGAATGCCATGAATCTCCTGCCTGGAACAGATGCTGGTTAGAATCTTGCTGGTAAGCCACAGTTACGTGGCAATACACAGATTAATAAAAATGGGTTAAATTAAGATGTAAGAATTATCCAATAAGAAGTTAGAGCTAATGGGCCAGGCTGTGTTTAAATGAATACAGTTTCTGTGTGATTATTTCTGGTTAATATAGCTGGGTGGCTGGGACAAACAAAGGGACCTGCTCTCCTTGTAACAAAGTTATCTTTAACTCTGGATTTAGTGTGTGTGTGTGTGTCTAGAATTCCTTATCAAGCTCTCTCAGGTCTTTATGTGGATGTAGTTACCCACATTGGTGTGCCAATTTGCTACCTGTGGTTTCTGTCCCATCTGGTCCCACAGCGATTCAGTCCCAAAGAAACACACAGAGGCTTACTCTAATTATAACCTGGTTGGTCTGTTTTCTCAAGCTTCTTATTAACTATTACATCTTACATTAACCTGTCATTATTCTCTGTGTCAGCCACATGATTTGGTACCTTTTATCAGTAAAGCATTCTCATCATGCATTTGGGTTATGACTGAAGACTGAGCCCTTCCTCTTCCCAGAATTCTCCTGTTCAAGTTGTCAGGTTGTGCCTGTGATGATGTAGCTGGTTTGGTGGTTAAAATGATGTTGTTTAGGAATGTAATACCATAGAGTTCAAGCTTCAATGGCAGTGATAAATGTAGGCTGTCTCCCCACTAATGAACATGTTAAAAGTATCCTGGAAGCTGCTATTTGCTGTGTGCAAACTTGATTCCTGGATTTTCTGTGAAAATGCATGATAAATATATTAGCTGCCAAATTTTCCTGAAATAGCAGTCACCATATAAGATTACTAGTCCATGTTTGTTACTAAGTAGTTTGCTGAGAATTCATTTACAGAGCTGTGGGAGGGTTACTGTCCTTAAATTTCCAGATTCGATGTAGTTTGTCACACTAGGCTCCTGTTTTGTTTACTTTGGGGTCTAAAAATTAAATTAAACCTAGACTTTGGAGCAACATAAGGGACTCGTGGAAAGTCACATATTTATGTGGATTCAATCTCATTTCATATCAGTGGTGATACTGATCTTATAACTTGCAATCACTCTGTGAAAATTTTTTTGCCTGGTTGCAGTCAGTCATCCAAAACAATAGAATGGTGGCTCAGCATAGACGAGATGATGTGAATCTGGGACCTTCAAAGGAATAGACCTAACCAGGACCCCTGTGGATCTGGGCATGAGCCTAGGACTTCTGAGGAACTAGGCCTGATCCAGGTCCTCTGCAGGTCTGGGCCTGAATCTGGGACCACCCAGACAGAGGCAGGAACAAGATACCTCTGTGGGTCCAGGTATGAGTCTGGGACCCCAGAGGGAGTAGGCTTGAGCCAGGACCTCTGTGGGTTTGGGCATTGGTCTGGTACAACAAAGGGAATAGGCAGAAACCGGAAACCTCTGCAGGTCCAAGAGTGAGTCTCAGACCTCTGAGGGAGAAAGCCTGAGCCTGAGCCTCTGTGGGTCTGGGCACATCCAAGCTTGGCAACTCCAAGGAGTAGACTGGAGCCAAAGACCTTTACAGGACCAACTCCAAGCCAGGGATCTCTGCAGGAGTGGATCCAGACCAGAATTTACAGAAACAGCTCAAAGCCAGCAACCTAGGCTAAGCAGGCCTGAGACAGCAAACTCCAAGAGAGTGGAGCAAAGCTCAGAAGCTCTGAATGACCTCCAGAAACATGGAGTG